>JAOPTO010001298.1:0-22194 GCA_033822845.1 Tetrapedia diversipes
TTTATTTTACTTTATTTAATTTAATTTTAATTTATTTCACTTTATTTTATTTTATTTAAATTTATTTTAATTTAATCTTATTTTATTTAATTTTATTTATTTACGGGCAATGACCATTATAAGGTAACAAGAAAACAGAGAACAACGAACAAAGTAACGGCGAGTAGATGATAAGAAGGCAGAAGTATTAAAAAGAAAAAAGACAATTATGTTTCCTTTCCATTTATTCAAATTCGTTTGTTTCATTCTTAAAATTAACTTACACCTAGCTATCAACATTCTAAAAATTCCAGTGTACTCGAAAGTGTTAAAGCTAACTAATCAAATGAAGTAGTTGCAACAGAAAAGACATTGGTGTAACGGAATGATTGCAACACCCAATGAACTAACGATAAACATGATAAAACAAATTCAGAAGACACTACCCGTTTCCTGTTTACATACAACTTGAGTGTCAAAGGGTTAATTCAACTCCAAAATTAATTTCACCCCTCTCCGACATTGCCAGACGAATTGTCCGGCAGGTTCCACTAATTTTACTCGTCCCACTCGTTTTTATGCAGAAATTAATGGCTCCACCCTCCCAGTCCCCCCTTCGTCTCACCCCAACCAAAGCGACCAACGACCAGTCAAACAAAGAATTGGTTTCTGAAAGAAAGAGCTCCCTCCTTGCATTTCTTCACGTTCCACCAGATCCCCCCCCCCTCCTGCGTGCCCCATGCTTCCTTTCTCAGATTCCGGCATAATGAACCCCCGCTGCGTGTGTCCCAAGTCCGGGACCGCTCTTTTCAGGGCTGGTCCGGACCCGTTTCTCGAATTAATCGACGTCACCTGGTGTCCATGGACACGAGGCACGTGACCGTGCATCGGCCTGTGACATTTCCGAATTTTTCGCGAGCATTCCCGGTCAACACGCGCCACCCTTTATGCGCGGGCACGTTTTAAAATTCCGCTTGATCGTCGGTGGGCCCTCCCCGCCCACACCCTCTTCCACCATCCTTTTATCTGCTCGTTTCATCGCCAACGTGGACGCTCGCGACGACGCCTGGCCAATACCAAACGCGCGTGCAGGATGACGATATTACGGCGGCGAGGACATTTTCGGGGAGTTTTCTGGGAACGCGTGACATTGTTTACGATCGGCCGTGGGTCTGTCGGGGGAAGGGGTGGATGATGTGGAGGGGGGGGGGGGGGTTGGAGAACGAATGCGATGAAAAAGATAGGGGAAAATTGTGATAAGTTTGTTTTCATTGTGTTTCTATTTTTTTTTGGGGGGGGGGGTTGTGTGTAATCTGATAGATAGACTGGACTGCTTCAGTGTAATTAAAAATGGGGGTAATATAGTAAGTGTAGAGGGAAATAATGTGGGAAATGTGAGTGGAACGAGGGAATAATTTTGTATGAATTATTTATTTGTTTATTTATTGTTGTAAACGGAATCAAGTCCCATTAGTTTACATGAGGTATATTGGCATAATACATAGCTGGGAGTTGTGTGTAATCTGGTAGGTAGACTGGACTGCTTCAGTGTAATTAAAAATGGGGGTAATATAGTAATTGTAGAGGGAAATAATGTGGCAAGTATGAGTGGAACCAGGGAATAATTTTGTATGAATTATTTATTTATTTATTGTTGTAAAAAGAATCAAGTCCCTTTAGTGTACATGAGGTATATAGACATAATAGATAACTGGGGGTTGTGTGTAATCTGGTAGGTAAACTGGACTGCTTCAGTGTAATTAAAAATGGGGGTAATATAGTAAGTGTAGAGGGAAATAATGTGGCAAGTGTGAGTGGAACGAGGGAATAATTTTGTATGAATTATTTATTTATTTATTTATTGTTGTAAACGGAATCAAGTCCCATTAGTTTACATGAGGTATATTGGCATAATACATAGCTGATGTAGTATGACGAATTACATAAATATTATTATAAATAATATTATTACCTTATTATAACATTAACCCTTAGCGAACGAATGTCGCCGGATTTGCGACATAATAAATATTCTAAAAAAGTATTCTTTTGTATGGACACATATTTGTTTGTATACTTGTTATTACTGAAAATTTCCATAAAATCCAATAAAATTTTGTCACTGTGGAAATAAAGCGATTAATTTCTTAAAAATCTGTCGATCTACTATTGATCATTGTTCCAGAAATTAAATTATTACATTATTATAATATTATAATATTGTTATATTTTTATATTATAATTATTATAATATTCTTTATAATCTTATTTTTTAATTAATTAATTCATATTATTATTATTCAGATTTTAGTAAGATTTATTTGTAATAATAGCAATTTTATCAGAGTGATTGAATATTTACAATATACAATATCTACATACAGTAACGGACAAAAGTTTCAGACCATTGTGTTGAAGAATATAAATTAATTAATTAATAAGAAATAACGGTATAAATAAAATTTGTATTCTACACTAATTAATAATGAGGATAAAAATAAATAGATAAACAATATTTGCGAACCATTAAATTATGTTTTACATTGTCCAGTCGCCTTAAACTTTTGTCCGCTACTGTATACATATACAGGGAGGAATCTATGAAGGATCGTGGTACGTGGTGAATAGAAGTTTAGAAATAGGAGAATGCCTGACGTCTTTTGTGAAATATGAGTATATCGAATTCAAGATAAGACTTGACAATGTATAATTCATGATTTTTTCCCGGCTATTGTCCCAAGGGTTGGGGTAGTTCGTAGATAGATAAGAAAATGTATTTTGATATATATGGGGATAACTTATATCGCATAATATAATTTAATTTATGTATTCAATGTTTGTTCTGCATTACACTAAATCAAACAGTATTTTGCATTTGGAAATCATTGAAGTCAGTATTATTAAACGACTGACAGTCACCAAATGATAATTTTACAAATTTTCAAATTTAAAGGGTTAAATAGTCGCATAAGTAAACTTTAGTAAATTGCTAATCTCAACAAAATGAAACTCAATATAAGTGAATCTTAGTAAATATTTCCAATTCGAAAATTTTTGAAGTTAACAGTAACCTCTCGAGTGCAAAGGGTTTAAAGTAGGAGTAATATATTGCTAATTATCAGTCACCAAATGATAATTTTACAATTTTTCAAACCCAAAGGGTTAAATAGCCGTATAAATAAATTTTAGTATATTGCTAACTATCAGTCACCAAATGATAATTTTACAAATTTTCAAACTCAGTGGGTTAAATAGCCGTATAAACAAATTTTAGTATATTGCTGACTGACAGTCACCAAATGATAATTTTACAATTTTTCAAACTCAAAGGGTTCAATAGTCGTATAAGTAAATTTTAATATATTGCTAACTATCAGTCACCAAGTGATAATTTTAGAAATTTTCAAACTCAAAGGGTTAAATAGTTGTATAAATCAATTTTAATATATTGCTAACTATCAGTCACTAAATGATAATTTTACAAATTTTCAAACTCAATGGGTTAAATAGTCGTATAAATAAATTTTAGTATATTGCTGACTGACAGTCACCAAATGATAATTTTACAATTTTTCAAACTCAAAGGGTTAAATAGTCATATAAGTAAATTTTGGTATATTGCTAAACTAAATGAAATGAAATACAATATTAATGAATGTTATTAAATATTTTACCCTTGAAAATCTTTGAAGTCAGTATCCTTAGACGACTAACAGTCACCTCTCGAATGCAAAGGGTTAACTTGCAATAACAATCCGCAGCTGATTCACGTCGAACAAAACGAACGAACCCTTTGCACGGGGTAATTTCCAAATCTAAACCCAGCTGACAGCTGAAAGATACTTCGCGATGCAACAACAACAGCTCAAACTTCCTTCAGTCCCACCCCTCTCCTCTTCATCCTCTGTCACTAATCCTCAGGAACGGAAAAAACAGACAACAGAGCTTCCCGATTTAAATCTCGACAGATTCATTCACCGGCGGCTGCTCGAACGATGGAAGTTTCACCGCGGTCGGTGGCAATCGTGCGGAAACGTTTTCCAAGGGCACAGTTTGGGCTGTCGTTAACGTTCGGCCGGATTAGCCCCCGCCGATAATCTCGTAAAATGTGCCGCTGTAACCGTCGTGGCACCCTTCAACAGGTCCCGCGCCAATTGAAAATCTGAAATCTGGCCGCCGCACAGCGGCCCGGATCGACAGATTTAGTGAGATTTGTGTATAACTTTTGAACTATAAGAGGTATTAGTACGAAATTTGGATTAAATAATGCACTAATGCTGGGTTATGGGTAGTTTTAAAAATAATGTTAAAAATATTTTTTTAGCAATATTATTATATTTTTTATTGATCAATTTAACGCGACGATGCATGCAAACGTAAACGTGTCAAGTGAGATTTGTGTATAACTTTTGAACTATAAGAGGTATTAGTACGAAATTTGGATTAAATAATGCACTAATGTTGGGTTATGGGTAGTCTTAAAAATAATGTTAAAAATATTTTTTTAGCTATATTATTATATTTTTTATTGATCAATTTAACGCGACGATGCATGCAAACGTAAACGTGTCAAGTGAGATTTGTGTATAACTTTTGAACTATAAGAGGTATTAGTACGAAATTTAGATTAAATAATGCACTAATGTTGGGTTATGGATAGTTTTAAAAATAATGTTAAAAATATTTTTTTAGCAATATTATTATATTTTTTATTCATTAATTTAACGCGACGATACATGCAAACGTAAACGTGTGAAGTGAGATTTGTGTATAACTTTTGAACTATAAGAGATATTAGTACGAAATTTGGATTAAATAATGTACTAATGCTGGGTTATGGATAGTTTTAAAAATAATGTTAAAAATATTTTTTTAATAATATTATTATATTTTTTATTCATTAATTTAACGCGACGATGCATGCAAATGTAAACGCGTGAAGTTACAAATTCTATATAACTTTTGAACTATAAGAAATATTAACATGAAGTTTGGACTGAATAATGCACTAATGTTGAGTTATGGGTAGATTTGAAAATAATGTTAAAAATATTTTTCTAATAATATTATTATTAATATTATGGTTTGTATTATTATACTTTTTATTGATTATCAATTATTAGTTGTACAGCCTCGGGATGTAAGTTCTTAATTTTTTTAGCATTTGTGTACGAACGTAAACGCATGCGTGAAATGACACTTGTATATAACTTTTGGACTGTAAGAAATATTGACACTAGATTTACGAACATTTCTTGTATAATAACACAATGACAGTGTGCTTATTAACTACTTATATTTCATGTATCTTATATTATTTCTTAGAACTGTAAGGGACAGACATTTATCATTATTCGTATAGTCATAATTAAATATTAAGTTGCACTTTAAGTTAACCCTTTGCACTCAAGAGGTGACTGTTAGTCGTCTAGTGATACTTCCTTCAAAAATTTTCAAATTCGATACACTTACTAAAATTCACCTAACTTAATTCACCTTAAATTTGTAAATTTATAATAGTACTATCTAGTTAGTAGTATTATATACATAAAAATTATTTATAGGTTAATAATTTATCTTAATGAGTATTAAAATTATTAAACGATAAATTTATTTTAATGTAAATTTCTCACTAATATCGATAAACCTACAATAATTACATGAAAATTATTTATAGGTTAATAATTTATCTTAATAGGTATTGAAATTATTAAACAATAAATTTATTTTACTGTAAATTTTTCACTAATATCGATAAATTTACAACTGATAGTACTATATACCTCTAGATAGTTACTATATAACTCTACATAGTTACTAGGTACCTCTAGATAGTTACTATATAACTCTACATAGTTACTAGGTACCTCTAGATAGTTACTATATACCTCTAGATAGTAGTAGATATACCTCTCAAGCGCAAAGGGTTAACACAAAAGATGTTTCAAAAGTTAAATTTCACTTCCCAACAACATCAACACGAAAAAGTTGATTTTTTCGAAAAATGTCACTGAATTTACCGATCCGGGCCACTGTGCGCCATTGAAACAGCTTCTGCGCGCGCGCGCACACTCACGCGGGCCGCCCTGCCTCGGGATCCGTGCATGGGCGCGTAATCCTCTGACAATGGCCCCTCTAAACGGAGATTTGTCCGCTGACAACGCGGCCCTTATGCTCGCGGATCGACGTGCTTTGACTAAATCGACTGTGCCCCGACGGTGGCCGGACCTAATTCTGATTTATCGCCGATTTCACGTAAACTCGGCCGAAACTCGCCCGTCGCGCTGATCATGGATCATTCTTCGCCGGTCCATTAAGGGTCAACTCGTAATCCTCGTCGACAGATATGGCCCCGGTTGACGGGGACTCGCGACGGAAACGGTGAGGAGCCCGGTTGTTTGCCTTGGAGCAACGTTCCAGGGATCCGCACGGAGAAGAACGACACTTTTATTCGGTTTGGGTCGGTGAAAGTGGATCGTTTAGGAGGCTTGGATCTGACATTTATCGAGCTGTGGCATTTGTCGCGGATTGTTTGCGGGAAAGAATGGTACTGCACGCGTTTAACGGTAATGAGGGGGTTGTGGATCGTGGATTTTACGCAAATTCCTATTTTTATGGGAAAAGGTAATGGTGTTTGGAAGGATTCTTGTTTCACTTTGTAAACGGGTGTAATAAGATATATGTTCATTGCCTTTGAAGTTTTGTGTATTTTTGCATTAGGTATCTTTTTCTGTAATTGCATGGAAATTTGCAGTTTAATAATTTACAGCTTAAATAAAAGATTTAAGAATAGTGTGTAAAGTCTGTTAAAACGTATAATTTATCTTTATTTATTTATATATTTATATATTTATTTATGATTTATGAACGTATAATATGTTAAACTAAGGTTAACCAAAGGGTTAACAAAAATGAAGTAATTCATATATGAGAAATACAATAGTAATGTCTTATAATAATCGATAAGTACTATATTGCCTTATTAACAATAGAAACATATGCAAATATAATATTTATAAATCATGGTACTATGATTTATATTATCTTCTCTTTTTAACCTCTAAAAGCATATCGTTACAATATTACAACATGCTATTCAAACAGCCACAAATTCATTAGTATTCGCTTAATGCATACTGTTGAAGAATTATCACTATCTACATGATTGTTTTGAATGACTTTAATACTATTATTTACACACAATTATAATAGCATTTAAGGCTGACACTTGAAAACTTGCAAGTCAAAATATAACGAGAATAAGTTGGAATTGCTGGTTGATATTCACTTTTAAAAGTAGGGATCTTAAGGGTTAATTCTCTATCTGTCTTCCTTTGTTCCACTCGTTTCCTATCTTCTCATTCTTTCTCTTCTTCTGACTCTCTCAGTTGCTCTATAACCCTTTAACTCAATCTCTCTTTTGTCGAAGATAGCGTTAACCCTTATGACTCCAAATGTGTCTCTCAAGCACCATCAATATAATTAATAATATAAATATTGTAATCAAAATTATATTACTTCTGAAATGAATAAAGATCGTTTTGAATGACTTTATTATTATTATTTACACGTGATTGTAGCATTTAAAGTCTGACACTTAAATACTTGCAAGACAAAGTATGACCAGAATAAGTTGGAATTGCTGGTTGATATTCACACTTAACCCTTTGCGCTCGAGAGGTCGCAAATTCTCACACTTTAGTTAATTTCGTTGTTAGTCAGTCTCAGAGGTTAAACAGTCATATGTGTAAATTTTAGTATATCCCTTGACTAAACTAAATGACGTTTAGTATAGGCGAATCTTAGTAAATATTTCAAATTTGAATATTTTTGAAATTATTATTAGACGATTAACTGTCACCAAATGATAATTTTCCAAATTGTCAAACTCAAAGGGTTAAGTAGTCGTCTAAGTAAACTTTAGTGTAATATATTGCTAATTATCAGTCACTGAATGATAATTTTCCAAATTTTCAAACTCAAAGGGTTAACTAGTCGTATAAGTAAACTTTATTATAATATATAGCTAATTATCAGTCACCAAATGATAGTTTTCAAAATTGTCAAAGTCAAAGGATTAAATAGTCATATAAGTAATTTTAGTATATTACTATCAATCACAAAATGATAATTTTGCAAATTTTCAAACTCAAAGGGTTAAATAGTCGTATAAGTAAACTTTAGTATGTTGCTAACTATCAATCACAAAATGATAATTTTGCAAATTTTCAAACTCAAAGGGTTAAATAGTCGTATAAGTAAACTTTAGTATGTTGCTAACTATCAGTCACCAAATGATAATTTTCCAAATTTTCAAACTCAAAGGGTTAACTAGTCGTATAAGTAAACTTTATTATAATATATAGCTAATTATCAGTCACCAAATGATAATTTTGCAAATTTTCAAACTCAAAGGGTTAAATAGTCCTATAAGTAAATTTTAGTAAATTGCTAAGCTCAACGAAATGAAATTCAACATAAGTGAATCTTAGTAAATATTTCCCATTCGAAAATTGTTGAAGTTAACAGTAACCTCTCGAGTGCCGTGGGTTTAAAGTAGGATTGTTAAGGGTTAAAGAAACGCTCAGAAGTATCTCCAGTCCGAGGCTGCAAAATTTACTCGAGGTGACGGGAGACAACGAGAAGCACAGAGAGGGGGGGAGGGGTCGGTTAACTGGCCCGTAGATCAGGCAGCCCGTCGCAAACGACATCGTTTCCAGGCAGAGATAAATCCGCGTGGTCCCTTTGATCGTAAGTTTTCGCGGCGGGCTCGCAGCGGCATTCCTCAAGGAATATCCGGAATCTCGGCAGGAACGTAAATAACGGGAAAGGGGTCCGGGGCGGGCCGGTAGGATGATGTAGAACATCGCGGTTTTCACCGCGGAACGCCCCTGGACTTTCGGAGGATCGTGTCCTCCACCCCAGGGGGCGAGACCTAGCGCGCGCGCGCGCGCGCACGAGCGAAGGAGCATGAATCACGACGATGATGCATGCAAATGAAAAAGCCGCGCTCGCGTGGGGGTTGACGTCGCTTTGAAAAGATCGTAAGAGTTCCTTTACACGGCGATTCGTGAATCGCAATTCACGTACTGTATGGGGCTGGAAAGATGTCCCATGGGAGGAATGCGGACCTGATTGGCTGGAATCCCATTGGCCAAAGAAACTACTATACGGAGCTGGAAAGATGACCAATAAAAGGGATTCGGGTCTGATTGGTTGGAGTATTAGGGGTTTGTCTTGGCCACACGCATTTACAACTCTAGTGTTCTATTGGCCAAAGAGACTACTATACGGAGCTGGAAAGATGACCCATAGAAAGCATTCGGATCTGACTGGTTGGAGTATTAGTGGTTCGTCTTAGTCACATGTATTTTCGGTTGCAGTATTCTATTGATCGAAGTGACTACTATACGGAGATGGATAGATGTCCCATGATAGGAATGCGGGTCTGATTGGTTAGAGTACTAGAGGTTTGCCTTGGCCACGCATATCTTCGGCTCTAGCATGCTATTGGCCAAAAAGACTACTATACGGAGTTCGAAAGATGACCCATAGGAGGGATTCGGGTTTGAATGGTTGGAGTATTAAGGGTTCTTCTTGGCCACACGCAATTTCGGCTATAGAGTTCTAGTGAGCGATGTGACTATTATAAGGGAGTTAGAAAGATGTCTCCTGGAAGGAATGTGGGTCTGATTGGTTAGAGAACTAGAGGTTTGCCTTGGCCACGCATACCTTAGACTCTAGCGTCCTTTTGGCCAGAAGGACTACTATATGAAGCTCGAAAGGTGATCCATAGAAGGAATTCGGGTTTGAATGGTTGAAGTATTAGGGGTTCTTCTTGGCCACACGCAATTTCAGCTTTAGAGTTCTAGTGAGCGAAGTGACTATTATAAGGGAGGTAGAAAGATGTCTCCTGGAAGGAATCCGGGTCTGATTGGTTAGAGTACTAGAGGTTTGCCTTAGCCACACATATTTTCGGCTCTTGCATCCTGTTGACCAAAGAGATTACTATACGAAGCTCGAAAGATGACCCATAGAAGGAATTCGGGTCTGATTGATTGGAATGTTAGGGGCTCGCCTTGGCCACACGCATTTTTGGCTGTAGTATTCTAGTGACCGAAGTGACTACTATACGGAGGTGGAAAGATGTCCTATAGGAGGAATACGGGTCTGATTGGTTAGAGAACTAGAGGCTCGCCTTGGTCACACGCATTCACGACTCTAGTGTTCTACTGACCGAAGGGATTACTATACGGAGGTGGAAAGATGTCACATGGAAGGAATGCGGGTCTGATTCGTTAGAGAACTATTGTCCAAAAATACTACTATACAGAGCTCGAAAGATGACTCACAGAAAGAATTCGGGTTTGATTGGTTGGAGTATTAGGGACTTGCCTTAGCCACATGCATTTTCGGCTGTAGTATTCTATTAATCGAAGGGATTATTATACAGAGTTGGAAAGATGTCTCACGGAAGGAATGCAGATCTAATTGGTTATAGGGGTTTGCCTTGGCCTACTCTACTGGCTATGTTCTACTGGCTAATAAAAATAGGGTACACGTACTATTGCAAACAGATGAGATGTCCCCCTGATATAGATTATCCGCGTTAATACTAGTGTACAGATAAATCCCTAAATCCTAAAGAGGCCTAAGTGTTACTCTAAGATGAGTACAGAAGAGGAAGAAAGGGATGGACCAGGAAGATCCTTTTTTTCCGCGAGACAGTCACGTGAGCGCGCGAAGAAGATGTCGCGTGGTCCCTTCGGTGGCCAGGATTTATTGCAGCGTCGCGGATAGGAGGTCTGAAACGGAAACACGTACTACCCGTGTTGCTACGCTCTTTGTACCCGCGAGTTTCCGAGTAAAGAGTGTTTACGGCGGGATCTCTATTACGGGCAGCATCTCCACGGGATTCGCTCGGGATCGGTATGCGCCGCGCAAATCTCGTTGCACGGCATGGGGAGCTATCTGTATGGATACGTCGTGCGGTGTTTGGAAGTTTGTTTAATTAGGAGCATCAATAGGATTCGGAGGATCAAAGTATGAAACGGGAGGAGGGAGGAGAGAGTTCAGCTGTGCGAATGATATATTCATAAGTTGAACGATTTGGATAAATTTCAGAAAATTCTGAAGTTTAAGAACTTTTTAATTGATGTGTTTCGATATTTGAAGAACTTGGTAGTTCAAAAGTTTCAAAAGTTGAAGAATTTAATGGTTTGAGTATTTAAATTATTTTTAAAAAATGAGATAATGTTGAAGAATTCAAAATCCAGAACTACGAAGCAATTGCAAGGTTTCCAATTGGAAGAATTCTAAAGCTGAAGGAACTGAAAATTTGAAAATCCTATACTTCAAAAATTATAGAATTTTATAATTTAAAAATACAGATGTTTAAGAATATTTAAATAATTTAAGAAATTTGAAGAATAAGGGATTTTAAAATTCGACTACTCTTCCTATGCTAAAATAAAAATTGAAGCAAATTCCCTAATCACTTACTGTATACCTTACTCTTTAGCACAGCATTATTCAAATCCCACAGCGTATCGATAACTTCTTGAACTTGAAACCTCAGAGTATTCAATTCCATCTACACCTCAACGGTCTGTCAGCTATCACATAACCGTTTAAATGTGCTGTACGGATGGTCGGCGACAAGCCTAAACACACCCTTCGAGAAGGGTTCAGGGGTGCCCGGAAGAAGGGTCGGGAAACACGTGACAACCATTTCCATGCGTTTTCCTCGTAGTTTAGCCGTTGAACCCTGCATCTCCGTTCCAACGTGTTCCAAGTCGTTTAAAATTACTTTTACAGTGTACGATGAAAGTAAACAGTACAATCGAATATTTAACCCAATATTTCTCGTAAGGAATGTATCAAAGAGAGTACAGATTGACTGAAAGTATTAACCCTTTGCGCTCGAGAGGTGACTGTTAGTCACCAAGTGATAGATTCGCAAATTTTCAGATTTCAGTTAGTTTATTTATTAGTCAGACCCGGAGGATTAAATAGTTATATATGTAAATTCTGGTATATGACTTAACTAAACTAAATGACGTTTAATATAAAGGAATCTTAGTAAATATTTCGAATTTGTAAATCTTTGAAGTTAGTATTATTAAACGACTAACAATCACCTCTCGAGTGCAAAGGGTTAATGTCTGAATGGACAGAGTTTATCATTTAAAATTACTTTTTCGCTCGTGTGTGTCTATGTTAACATTTACAGTGTACGATGAAAGTAAACTGTACAATCGAATATTTAACTTAATATTTCACGTAAGGAATGTTTGAAAGAGAGTACAGATTGACTGAAAATATTAATGTGTGAATGGACAGAGTTTAGATTATAAATGATACGATTAATTTACAATGTTATTCGAGTAACTTCAAAATGGTATATCTCAGTAAGAAAACATCATATAATTGCAAATCAGATTTGACTTTACAGGAGACGCATGGTACCATACAGTTTTCTTGACAAAAAAAATTGTATAAAATTATTGTGTGAGGAATATCAACATGAATATAGCAAGTATCGGTGTGTGTGAAAGAGATATAAATGAGCGGGTGTATCAAGCGAGAAAAATAATTGTATCGTCCATTTCAAATATACATATAAGCGTGAAGCGTATAAATCTCGGTGTCGTCATTAATAACAGAGGGCAATATAAAACATAGTGCTATGGTTCGTAAATATTGTTTATATTTGCATTTTTATCGTTACTAACGTAGAGCATTATTTATCAATTAACAAAGAATACAAAATTCGTTTATTGCGCTGTTTAAAAAAAATCAATTAATTTGTTTTCGCTTACCCTTCGGTCTTAAACTTTTGTCCACTACTGTATACTTATTTCTTAGTATACAATAGCGAATAAAAGTTTAAGACGACTAGACAATGTAAAACACAATTTTATGGTTCACAAATAATGTTTATCTATTCATTTTTATCGTCAGTATGGTAGAACACTGTTTAGTAATTAGCATAGAGTACAAATTTTATTTATACTATTATTTCTTATTAATTAATTAATTTATTTTCCTTAATCCTTTGGTCTTAAACTTTTATCTGCTACCGTATATTTACTTTTTAGTGTACAATTAGCGAATAAAAGTTTAAAACGACAAGTAGAACACTGTTTATTAATTAGCATAGAATACAAATTTTATTTACTCTGTTATTTCTTATTAATTAATTCATTTATTTTCCTTAACCCTTTGGTCTTAAACTTTTGTCCACTATTGTGTATTTATTTCTTAGTGTACAATTAGCGAATAAAAGTTTAAAACGACAAGTAGAACACTGTTTATTACTTAGCATAAAATACAAATTTTATTTACTCTGTTATTTCTTATTAATTAGTTAATTTATTTTCCTTAACCCTTTGGTCTTAAACTTTTATCCACTACTGTATATTTATTTTTTAGTGTACAATAGCGAACAAAAGTTTAAGACGACAAGTAGAACACTGTTTATTACTTAGCATACAATACAAATTTTATTTACTCTGTTATATCTTATTAATTAGTTAATTTATTTTCCTTAACCCTTTGGTCTTAAACTTTTGTCCACTACTGTATACTTATTTCTTAGCGTACAATAGCGAACAAAAGTTTAAGACGACGAGTAGAACACTGTTTATTAATTAGCATACAGTACAAATTTTATTTGCTCTGTTATTTCTTATTAATTAGTTAATTTATTTTCCTTAACCCTTTGGTCTTAAACTTTTGTCCACTACTGTATACTTATTTCTTAGTGTACAATTGCAAATAAAAGTTTAAGACGACGAATAGAACACTGTTTATTAATTAGCATAGAGTACAAATTTTATTTGCTCTGTTACTTTTTATTAATTGCTTAATTTATTTTCTTTGACCATTTGGTCTTAAATTTTTGTCCGTTACTGTATATTTTAGTGAAGCTTCCGGCATCCTCGACCGCCGTCTACATTTTCCGGACAATGCAGACCGCCCACCGGGCACCGCGCGAGAATTCGCTGTTACCGTCCACGCGAATCTCGCGCCACCAGCACCTGGGGGTCACCGTGTGAATTTGACCAGGTTGAAGCCTCGAAATCGATCGAACTTGGCAACCGTTGACCCCTGAAACGAGCCTCGATCACACGCCGGTCTTTATCCCGTGCTCGAGTTTCCTATTGTCAGGCGGACTTGAACGATTCCTTTTTCATTGGATAACGTACGGCCCTGCTCTTTCTGTCGTCGCTAATACGGGCGGTTCCTTTATTTGCCGATCGGTTTAGAGGCTCCTCGAGTCTTAGGGCCGGTGTGATTTCTCATTGTGACCGCGTTAAAGGGAGTCGAAGCCTGTTAAGACGTTGGTTGGCCTTTCTTTTAACACTTCGCCGGGCTACGTCCTGGGAAATCGGTGGGCGATTTGATTTCCCCCAGGGTGCTTACACGTATAGTCCAGTGACTCGAAAAGCGATCGAATGATCGAGCTTCGGTTTTGATTGAATTCAACCGTGAACTTAACCTTTAACACTTGGACTACCGACGATTACAGTGTACTTTGCATGTGATTTGCGTGGAAGAGATTAAATTGAAAATTACACGAAAAATATATCAAATGCACAGAAAACAAATCTTTGTTGATACCTTCGGCAGAAAATCGTAGTAAATTTTATTAATATTATGTATAATATTAACACTAGGACTACCGATGATTACAGAGTACTTATTTGCATGGAATGGATCAAATTAAAAATTATATGAAAAAATATCGAATACACAGAAAACAAATCTTTGTTGATACCTTCGGCAGAAAATCATAGTAAATTTTATTAATATTATATATAATATTAACACTAGGACTACCGACGATTACAGAGTACTTATTTGCATGGAATGGATCAAATAAAAAATTATTTGAAAAAATATCGAATACACAGAAAACAAATCTTTATTTATACGTTCTGCTGAAAATCATAGTCAATTTTTAAAGCTTTACAACGGTGAATTTATAAGACTGCTATAAATAATCACCAATTGTCCATTTTAACTGCTCTGGTAGTTAATGCATCTTTAACACCAGAACTACTGACAATTACAGTGTACTTATTTGCATGGAAGAGATTAAATTAAAAATTACATGAAAAAATATCGAATATACAGAAAACAAATCTTTATTTATACGTTCTGCAAAAAATCATAGTAAGTTTTGGAAGCTTTACTACGATGAATTTATAAGACTGCTGTAAATAATCACCAATTGTCCATTTTAACTACTCTGGTAGTTAATGCACCTTTAACACCAGAACTACTGACGATTACAGTGTACTTATTTGCATGGAAGAGATTAAATTGAAAATTATATGAAAAAATATCGAATATACAGAAAACAAATCTTTATTTATACGTTCTGCAAAAAATCATAGTAAGTTTTGGAAGCTTTACTACGATGAATTTATAAGACTGCTGTAAATAATCACCAATTGTCCATTTTAACTACTCTGGTAGTTAATGCACCTTTAACACCAGAACTACTGACGATTACAGTGTACTTATTTGCATGGAAGAGATTAAATTGAAAATTATATGAAAAAATATCGAATCCTTGTCCTACAAAATGTTCGTAAACGTGCAAGACCCATGTCAAGCAGTGATGATTCTGATGTAGCAGACGATGGATGGAATTGGACGGAAGAAGAAAATCTGAATGAAAAATCCAAATTTCAAAATAAAATATACTCTTTCTCAGCCTTCACGTAACCGTTCAGTTGAGCGAAATTAAATGGTATTTTTCGGTCGCATCAAGTTCCATTTCATTCGTATGTCAAGGGGTTAATTAATGAGGGTTGAATTCGTCGATTCGAGATTTCATCGTCGAACGATCGCGAGGGCGTAAAGAGACAGGTCTGCTGGTGTTTGAACAGAGGAAGGAGACGTGGTCGCTTATTTTTTAGCGGAGGATCCGGCGGGCGATGATGCGCGGGTGTTGAGCACGAATAAGATTTATGTGGGCGGCGGTGGCGGCGGCGCGAAGGAAAATAAGGGCACGCGCGACGACGAGATATTAGAGGATCGAACGGGTTGACAGGCAGGGGAACGGGCTAGGGGGGGAGGGCGTGGAATGAAAGGGAAGTGGGTCGTTCGAAAGACGAGCAAACAAAACTCGCGCGTATATATCTTTGGCGTCTGTCAAAACAAGCGACGTGGCCCACGCGAGGGAACTTTTCGAGCGGCCTCTGTCACCGTCGACGTCTTTAGCTAGCTAGGGACATTAGATAATCCCGAAAATTCTGATTTCTTTGAAATTCTGCGAGTTTAACACGTTGACTGCTACGGGCGCATATATGCGCCCAGCACAAGCCGTCGATATAGACTATGGGCGCACATGTGCGCTCGGAATTTCTCAAGAAATTATTTTATCATATCCGTGTAACACTCAGAAACAACATACCTTGTTGCTTATCAACAAGAAAAATCTCGTTTATTTCGTCAGTTTTCCCTATATCTTAAATTAGTTTCATCTGTTCATCTGCCATTTGACAAAAGTTATGTATGGTTTGGAGTTCGTTTTGTACATTTCATTTTATATATTTTATAATACATTATAATTATCAAATGATGGCGTTTTAAAACTTTAACCTTGACGAATAAATAATATATATTGAAGATAAAAAATATTTAAAAAATTGAAAAATATTAATTTTGGAGTGGATAAAGTAAGAGTAATTTGATTCTGTACAATATTACAATTGAATACACCGCCGAACAGATTCAGATTGCGTGAAAAAGTATTCAGTCCCCAGCGACATTAGTGCCGGCTGCACGCCGTCGACGCGAAGCGTTTCGGCTCAGAGTCTTCCGCAGTCAAAGGGTTAACACGTTGACGCCGGCTTGGGCCATCGGTAAGCCATGCTTGTATATCAAAAAATACATAGCCAAAATTAAATTTTATTGATTTTTGCTTGATTTTTCCGGGATGCGGCATGGGCCACGGTTGGACCACGCTTGTATATCAAAAAGTACACAGCCAAAATTAAATTTCATTTTAATTATTCAACAGCATACGTTAACATTTTAACATTGCAATCAAACATTCAGTATAAAACTATATAAAAATAAAAGAAAAGATAAATAAAATATAAAACTTAACTTGTAACTAAATAATTTAACCTATAAATTAAATATAATTATTTCTTTCTTTTATGCAATCTTTTAAAGCAGGGTAAACAAAATGCCGGCTTACCCTTACAATTATTGCAAAATGTTTTAACTCTTTTTGTTCTGTTCATTGCATACTGAGTGCCTTTTAGATTCGCTAACCGTCTGTAACACTCTTTGCATCGCCTTCTCGTCTTTCTCATGAGTCCTTCGTAGAAACTCAAAAAATGCTTTCCCTTTGTTGTTGTTATTATTTCCCTAGGGGAATTTGTATGCGCCCAGCACAAGCCGTCGATATAGACTATGGGCGCACATGTGCGCTCGGCGACGGCTTTGATCATTTACTGCTGTCTTACTGAATTTCTCAAGAAATTATTTGATCATATCCGTGTAACACTCAGAAACTACATACCTTGTTGCTTATCAACAAGAAAAATCTCGTTTATTTCGTCAGTTTTCCCTATATCTTAAATTAGTTTCATCTGTTCATCTGCCATTTGACAAAAGTTATGTATGGTTTGGAGTTCGTTTTGTACATTTCATTTTATATATTTTATGATACATTATAATTATCAAATTATGGCGTTTTAAAACTTTACCCTTGACGAATAAATAATATATATTGAAGATAAAAAATATTTAAAAAATGGAAAAATATTAATTTTGGAGTGGATAAAGTAACAGTAATTTGATTCTGTACAATATTACAATTGAATACACCGCCGAACAGATTCAGATCGCGTGAAAAAGTATTCAGTCCCCAGCGACAGTTAGTGCCGGCTGCACGCCGTCGACGCGAAGCGTTTCGGCTCAGAGTCTTCCGCAGTCAAAGAGTTAATTAATTTATTTATTTTCGCTAACCCTTCGGTGCTAAACTTTTATGTGCTACTTGTAGTCAATCGAAATCTAATATAATCAATCCGTATAACCCTAACTCATCTACTAAAACCAAATCTTCTGTCCCTTGATCCGAATCGAAAAAGGAACAAAAATGGTAAAAAGAGCCGCCATTAAGAAATTCTCGATTCAACACGCATTATCATAATTACAGCACGAACGAACAAGCCACCGTTATCGAACTCGTTTTTCCTGAAACCTCCAACTCTCCATCGGCATTCTCTTTGATCGAGCCGCGTTGATTAATTGGCTCGGCCATCGGTATATATATATATATTTTCTGGCCTGCGTCTCGTCGAAGCCGCCGAAAAATTGATTAATCCTCGAATCAGTCGCGGTCGAAGTGTTCCCTCGGACTTTCGAAACTCGTCTTCCGGTTCGATCGATGATGAAAAAGGACACCGGCAGGCGGAGGAATTCAAGCTGGCAAGCCTGGATTAAGTTGACGATGTTCCCTCGAGCTCGCCCTCCACTCTTTTTTTCCGGCGTCGTTGTCGTGCAGAAATACACCGGCGGTGAAAAGTTTGTAACCGATTCAATATTTGCCGAAGACTTCGACGGGATTAATGAAATACGAAGAAATGAGATTGCGCTCGTTTAACCATCGGACGGGCGCAGTTGGGTCAATTGTTTGGGGATAATTGGCAGCTTTTCTCTTTTGCATTAGGCGTGCATAATTAATTCGATGCCTTTGCATTTAACGGTTTCTAACTTCCGTGCGAATTAAAATACCTTTTCCGCCCTATGCTGATTTGGAAGCAGCAACATTATATACTTTAACGAACATTAAAACAATCAACGATAACTTGGGGCGATTATAGGAAAATTCTACTTTAACAATTTTAGCAGAGCGAGAGATGGGACTCAGGTGTGAATAAAATAATGTGAAGAGTTTGGAATACCTACCCACTTAGGGTGAAGTTGCTCCGTATAAAACTTAGGATTTATCAAATAAATAGAAATTAAACGTGTTATTCAAAACTTCTGTTAATATTGTTGTTATTTATTAAAACGAAATTGGTAGAACGTCTGATTAGACTGAAATGTGTGTTTGTTTGTGGTTGTATGCACTGTTTTCGCTGTAATTCGTTCAAAATTCAAGTGGTACGATTTGAGCAACCTTACCCTACTGTGTGCCCCAGGTTTTAACGTTCAAACTTTGTCAGTGTATTCCATGGCACAAAGTAAGAAAAAAAAAGGTTATGCAAACATAGGTCATACATAGCTTTATTAAGAAGTTATAACAAAAATTCAGAATAGGAGTAGTGATCAACTTGCTGTTACTGCGAGCATTGGCTTCGATGGATCAACAGTATTGTGTTTTTCAGTGTGTTTATGTAAGCTACGTTTACTATCTGAGGTCACCAAACATTGAAACGAATTTTCGCCAATAATAGCTTGTGAGGATCGCAACGAGGGCTTGCGTGTGAATAGATTCAAGCGGACACGTTTAAACGCTAAGAAATAGGTAATTATTTACTTTAGGGGTCTCAACTCTGATTTTAATGATTCTGAAATATGTTATAGAAGAGAGTATTCTGAACAACTTTTTCCTATACATATAACCGTCGCTCGGCCTTAGTTTCCGAGATATTTGCAAAATTCCTTCCATGCTACTACATTGAATTTTTGTTATAACTTTTTAATAAAGCTCTATATGACCTATGTTTGCATAACATTTTTTTTCTTACTTTGTGCCATAGAATACACTGACAGAGTTTGAACATTAAAACTTGGGACACCCTGTATATTTAAAACAATTTTTCGCATGTCAGTCGCTGCAACTAGTTGTCCACTGACTAGTGACCAAAAGGGTACCTGGAAATTTGGTACCATCCTTAGGGTTCAAAAAATAATAATGGCATATTTTGTTGCTATGTTACATAAGACAATAAATTCCATGTTGAATTAATCGGTAAAACTGTAATAAAGATGTTATAGGGCGCATATTTACGCCTTTAGTACATATTGATGGGCCTGTGAAGGCGTATATATACGCCTTTAACAGTCAAAGGGTTAATAGTAACAACTAAAACGACTTTTAAACTTAGTAACTACGACATTCAGAATTGCACTCTTTCTACGTTCACAGTCAAACTCTTTCTGCCCCGTTCTCGTATTTTCCTTGTCACATATTCTTCCAAACACTCGTTTCCTTTCATTCTAATTGTCAACCTTGCTCACTCGATGCATTTGATCACCTTCACCCAAAATTACTGAGTCGCGACATTTTCTCAAGCGATCATCTTTCACACACACGCACACGCGCACACACATACACCAATCGCCCTGTTTTCAATCTTCAACCACTCACACGCATTCTGACCCTCATCTATTCCCTTTACGAAATCGTTGGACGCAAGAAAAGCGGTCGAAAACTTTCCTCCGACAGTGTACATCGACTGGGGGGGGGGATTCACTTCCGTTTCGTCGGTGTATCAGCGCCGGTTCCCTGGTCGTTATTGTTTCCCTCGTGGCGGAGAACTGCGAGGGTAAGGCAGAAGAAGAAGAAGAAGAAGAAAAAGTAGACGAAGGAAAAAAACTAGGGTGAGCTGGTCGAAACAATTAGGAGGATCGGCTTTTATGGACTGGCTCGGCGAACGACGGGGGTAAGCAAATATCGGGGATGAAAGGAACGCTCTGTACTTACAGGGTATACTTAATGCGAGGATGAAAGGAGCAGAGGCTGTGTTTAATGCAGCGACTTGAAAGGTGCCACTGGTGTTTTCGAGTTCTACACAAGTGGCGGGAAGGGGGAGGGATCGAGGATTTTATTCGAAAAAGCAGCGAAGTGGCGCTGGATTGAGAGTTTAACACTAGAACTACCGACAATTAAAGTGTACTTGTTTGCATGTGTTAGGAAATGAAGTTCAACCCTTTATACTCCGTTGGCCCCTCACAGGGGAGATTAGAATTTATTAGTGACTCCGGAGAATCAACTTATCTCAGCGCAACCTTTTCAGAAATGTATTTTTCTGTGAAGTTTTCTGCTAAAATGGCACAATATATTAAATCAAAATATGCTACAGTTACCAAGATATATATAAAAAAATAGTGATTTTGAGGAACCGAGGATACGCCCATCCAATATGTCCGATTCGGCAAAATTTCGGAAAACTCTTATGAATTAACTTAAAGTACGATTTAATAATTAATCATGACTATACGAATAATAATAAATGTTTGTCCCTTACAGTTCTAAGCAATAGTAAGCAAGTAAGTCGTAAATAGCTACGGCTAAGCATCATTGCGTAGTCATTGACGTTACCTACCGTGTCGCCAATTTGCCTGCTCTCAGGCGTAAAATAGTCCATCCTTTTAATTGCTTATAACTAATAAACAAAGCGTCAAACGCAATATTGTTACTCTTGATTTTCGTCTTAGAATGTTGCATAGAGTCACCCCTTCAATTTTCTCCCAGCTTCGTCCGAACAACCTGAATATACAGTAGTGGGCAAAAGTTAAAGATCAGACAGTCAACAGAGATGAAGTAATTAATGTATGAGAAATAGTACAGTAAACAAATTTCGTGTTTTGTATTAATCAATATGTACTAGATTACGTTATTAACAACAAAAATGAATGTACAAAAAATATTTATAAACCATGGTACTTTACTTTATATTGTCTTCTCGTCTTAAACGTACAGTAGCGGACAGAAGTTTAAGAGTGAAGGGTTAACGAAAACAAATTAATTTGTCTGGGTTTATTAAATACTAGCTGTTTCCCACGTCTTTTTTTTTTATAGTGCTTGCTTCAAAATCGGCGGATTTTCAAACAAACCTTCATCCCTTATTTTACCCTCTTGGAAGCTGATTTACTAGAAATGTTGAAACACGTATTTCTTTACTTCTAACCGAAAAGCTAAATACCAGTTTTCATAGTGTATCCATTAAAATCGACGGATTTTCATAGAAACTTCTATCCCTTATTTTACCCTTTTGGGGGGTTGATTTTCTAAAAACGTTGAAACACGTGTTTCTTTACTTCTAACCGAAAAGCTAACTACCAGTTTTCATAGTGTATCCATTAAAATCGACGGATTTTCAAAGAAACTTCTATCCCTTATTTTACCCTTTTGGGGGGTTGATTTTCTAAAAATGTTGAAACACGTGTTTCTTTATTTCTAACCAAAAAGCTGACTACCAGTTTTAATAGTGCTGGTTTCAAAATTGGCGGATT
>JAOPTO010001298.1:23807-46888 GCA_033822845.1 Tetrapedia diversipes
TAATTCATTCGAATTAACACGAGTAATTTTGTATGTTCCTTTACACGAGTGGTTTATTATACAAAGCGAGGTGAATTCCCTTATTTTCTTTGACCATTTCGTCAATCATCATTGTGCATCGTGTACACGCGTGTATATCGAACGAGGCGGGAGGGAAGATCGTGTGTCACTAGATCAGGGTACAATGCGCCGAATAAATGGGATAGAAACACGTTCCAACGTAAGATTCATGCGGCGAATCATTTTCTTCGATGTGTACACATGGCGGCGTGTTTATCGGAAAAACGACACCTCGCACCGTTGCTGTTCGGCGCGGTAATGCCCGCGTTTCGACCGAATTTCATGCATATTTCTGGGAACAACGCGGCATCGAATAAACGTCAAGCTGTCCTCCCGCGGCTCAGCCGTAAATCGATTGAGAGCTCGCACATTCTTGCGGCTTGCACCCCGCTCTGCAACGTTGCAGTCGTTCATGCTCGATATTCTTTAACCCTTTGACTGCTGAATACTCTGAGCCGAAACGCTTCGCGTCGACGGCGTGCAGCCGGCACTAACTATCGCTGGGGACTGAATACTTTTCCAAGCAATCTGAATCTGTTCGGCGGTGTATTCAATTGTAACATTGTACAGAATCAAATTACTGTTACTTTATCGACTTCAAAATTAATATTTTTCAATTTTTTAAATATTGTTTATCTTCAATATATATTATTTATTCGTCAAGGTTAAAGTTTTAAAACGCCATCACTTGATAATTATAATGTATTATAAAATATATAAAATGAAATGTACAAAACGAACTCCAAACCATACATAAACAAGAGCTTGCAATAACAAAAAGACAATAACAAAATTAATAGTGCATCAATTATGGACTGTATTTTATATAAAGGGTCATTGCTTCTTATGTTGTTATCATTAAAATGTAGCATTTGTAATAAAATCATGAATCTGTCTCGTGCCATAATTTTGCGAAACATGTTGGTCTTTATTAATTCGTCAGTCGACCAATACTCATTTAGTGTTAATTTCTTTGTCCGTGGCATTAACATTATAATGGCCAAAAATCTATACATCTCACCTATTGATGTGGGTTTCCAGGAATTAACCCCTTGGCCTACACGATATCTGCCAATTGCGCGAGCTATAGTAAACAAGAAAGTCAGTCATGCGGCGTGCCATTCAACTGTTCAGCCGTGTCCCATACTGGCACAAAATGTATATTTTTCATGACATAGATTTCAGTGTAACGAAAGGAATTGTGAAATAATAAACAATGTTCAGGTACAAATAGTAATTTTAAGACGTCTAGAGTGTAATCATAATCAAAGGAGAAATATTCGATGTGGAATAACTCTGTACTAATAATAACACGCGGCACCTTATGCACAAATTCCACACCACGAGTCTGACTCGTGGTTTTTGTTTATGACACAAATTCCACACCACGAGTCTGACTCGTGGTTACAGGCCAAAGGGTTAATCCGGGAGTGTGTCTTAGGCGAAGTATTTCCTTTTATGTATATGAAATAATTGTTCGTTTCTTCTACTATATTAGACACTAAAATAAAATAAAAGACCAAGGTATGTTGTTTCTGAGTGTTACACGGACATGATAAAATAATTTCTTGAGAAATTCAGTAAGACAGCAGTAAATGATCAAAGCCGTCGCCGAGCGCACATGTGCGCCCATAGTCTATATCGACGGCTTGTGCTGGGCGCAAATGTGCGCCCATAGGCCACAGCGACAGTTTTCGCTGGGCGCATATATGCGCCCGTAGCAGTCAAAAGGTTAATACAAATTCTTGAGAAGATGAACTCTAAACAATACCAATAAATCGCGAGAAGTTTTACGTCCAGAAATCTGGGAAGTATATAACAATGATGGTCAGTACGCTGATTTTATTGTCTTAGGTGTAGGGACGGTTATACGTATCCTGCAAAAGTATTATAAATTGTTCGAGCGACAAGATTAACGTGTAACGAAAATGTCGCACTTAACGAAGAATGTGTTAACGACCGCGAAACAATTGCTCGTTGACACGGTCCGAACATACCAGCATCTATCAAAGTCTGTCAGCTACTCATTGGAGTCCAGCAGAGAGATGTACGACTCGCAAGTGTAAAAGTGAAAGCGTGAAGAACAGCGATCCTCTTCGGTCTGATGGTATCGTAGCATCGTGATCTCCTAAGGGTGCGTCTCCACTGATGCTTGCAAACAGCAATACACAAGTTCATTTATTTTTCTATTTACGACTGTGGATATATAAACAAGAAGAAAGTATGGATAAAACCCAAATATCGCTTTGACATCTCAGAAATACCAAAAAAAAACGATTTTTTTTTTTTTTATTCAATTATTTGACAAATATAAAGAGGAAAGTCTGTAAATCGCTAAAGACCTCGACGTCAATGCAACTTTAAATCTCATATTAACACTAGAACTACCAAACGGTCAAAGTGACCCAATTTATTATTTTTCATAGAAACGTAGTTAACTTACTGTGATGCATACACATTCGAAAGTTTACTATAATTTTTACTATGACTGCTAAAATTTATTTCCCTTATATTAACCCTTTGTACTCGAGAGTTACCAAATAGATAGCTTCGCAAATATTCAGACTTTAATTAATTTATGTTTATTAGTCAGACTCCGAGATTAAATAGTTATAATTATAAATTTTAGTATATCGCTTAACTAAACTAAATGACGTCTAATACAGGCGAATTTTAGTAAATATTTCGGATTTGAACATTTTTGAAGTCATTAAACAACTAACAATCACCTCTCGAGTCCAAAGGGTTAAGTATCTTTTTCGTATAGCTTTCAATTTGATTTCTTTGTATCTAATAAGTATATCCTAATCATCGTTGGTTCTAGTGTTAAAAAAAAATATATATAAAATTTTAAACGTATATACAGAATCTCATAAGCTCATACACATATAAACTATTACTTATAAACTGTATAATAAATTAACGAATAACGAAATGGCAAATTATAGCTAAACATAACAAAAATCGTGCTTTGGTTAATTCTATAGAAATATTTTCCATAGAAATCGTCTGTTCGCATCCATATTCTTGAATTATTTGTAACATGAGGAGTAGCATATTATTTATTGATCAACACTAAATAAATGATATGTGTAAAGAAATTAAATTGAAGGCTGAACGAAGACAATACCTAATATAAGGGAAACAAATTTTAACAGTCATGATAAAAATTATAGTAAACTTTCAAATTTGTAGGCACCACAGTAAGTTTACCACGTTTGGGTCAATTTCACCTTCTTGATAGTTTTAGTGTTAAAAATACAATAACAAATTCTTCTGCATTGTTTTAGTAAGCATTTAAAAATTCCCTTAGGTTATGTTTTTCACAATTAAAAGAGCCTTAGCGATTACTTACCAATAAAAATTTATTCGAACTCCCAAGGGGTGCAATTTTCTAATACCAAAGTATCTGTAAAACTGGTTAATCTTCTTTAAAAACAGTAAGTTTGCCACGTTTCTATGAAAAATTACAAATTAGGTCATTTTGGCCCCCTTGATAATTCTAGTGTTAACAAAGAATACAAAATTCGTACTATTCTTCATAGATCAATTAATTTGTTTTCGTTAACCCTCTGATCTTAAACTTTTGTCCGTTACTGTATATCGAGGATTCTGGAGTACAGATCAATGAGTGACCGAATAACTTGGAATGTCATAACCACTTAGAGAGTATTTGAGAATAAAAATGAACCAGATTCCAGTGATCGTAGTCATTTCGAGGAACATGAGTGCGTACAGTAGCGGACATAAGTTTAACCCCTTGACATACAGATGAAACAGAATTTAATGCGTCCGTAAACTATTATTTAATTTTGCTCAACTGAACAGTTATGTGCAAGTTTAAAAACAGGGCATTTTATTTTGAATTTTGCATAATAGTTGTGTAACATTTAATCAGGTCGATGTATCAAGCACCATTGTAAAATAATAAATTAGTAGATTCTATGAAGTATAAAACATTTCAAAACATTTTGGAATACGTAGATAGGTGTTGACGACAAAATCTAGAATGGCGTATGAAATGGATGACGTTTCCCAGACGTCATTGTGTGTCAAAGGGGTTAAGACGAGAAAGCAATATATTGGGTTGGCAACTAAATGATTGCGGATTTTGTCGATAAATGGTTTTAGTACATTTTTTCGTTTTATCAACATGTCCAAAGCACCTGACCTATATTGTTTTCTTGTTGCTTGAACTTCCACCTTTAATTAGTAAGTAAATTTTATCGATTATTTATTTAGTTTCGTTTTTATCCAAATTTAAAAATGGAAAAACATAACGCACATTTCAGACATATTTTATCGTATTTCCGAAAAGGCAGGAACGCACTGCAAGCATACAAGAAATTGTGTGCCATATATGAGGATGAAGCCTTGAAAGAAAGGCTTTATTTATTTATTTCGCTCCACACAGAATTACTTAAATCATAAAATTTTTAATGAAGCTGATGATGTAAAATCTCATTTAATTCAGTTTTTGGCTGGTTAAGATTAAAAGCTTTATGAACATAGAATTATGACATTGTCTGAAACATGGCAAAAGGTCGTGGACAAAAACGGACAATACCTAATTTAATAAAGTCATATTTTCAAGTAAAAATTTTAAATATTCATTCACATTTAAAATCCGCAATCACTTAGTTGCCAACCCAATAAAACATAGTGCTACGATTCGTAAATATTGTTTACACATACATTTTTATTACTTGTATTTGTCAGTTTCTTACAAACAGCGTTCACAGACATATCGAAAAGCGTGACGATCACGAAATGTTCGCGAGTTTCCAACGAACGAATCGTTCACCGGTGAATACGCACCTTAACATCGCGAAAACGAAGAACGCGCGGGATTCCAGGCGAAAGTATGAAATCCAAACAGGCGGAGGATCGCCGTCGGGTATGGTTATTTGTTCAAAGGTTAGCGTGGCAGCGTTTCTCAGCAATAATCGGCCGGCCACGTAGCACACCTTCGCTCCGCCTTAATTTATTGCCGCCTGCACCGCTTCGAACTCCATTTATACTATATCATTACACTTTCCGGACGGTCTTCCACCCTCGTTTCCAGTCGCGCAATTAACGATCGGCCTTAAGCACGCTCCGTGAATCTCTGCCGACGCGGACGAGCAAAACGTTCCTTCAACTATTAATTGCGACGGGCCAACAGCCGGCTATACCACCTCCGTTCACCGCGATTTCATTCGAATCGCGTTACATCCGGTGAAAAGGCAGATCTTTCGCCACGATTTTCATCCGTGTCGAACGCAAAACGAGTTCCAGCTTCTTGCTGCGGCTTTGAATTTATTCGGAGAAGCGATATCGTTGGATAATTAACTCGTATGGTTCCAAATCACATGTGTACAGGGCGCACATAGAGTTTAATAATTTTTAAAATTAAACGTTGTGCACTTCGAGTGGTAACTTATACACTCGAATATTTGAGGTTGATGCAGGTACAGTACAAGAAATGATTGATGTTTTTAGATATAAAAAGACTGAATATATTTCTATTACACGAGCGTGGTTGAACGTTACTGTTTAATGTATTTTTACAAAATCTCTCGCTGGAGGGATGTTATGCGCTTATATAAAGGTGTCAGGAGTGGGGTGTTTGGTTCCCTTTTTGGGGTGGGAGATATTGTCGACTGTCGAAAATGTTTCCAGCGACTTCAGGTATATTTTGTTTCATCGGTCGAAAGTAAAATGTACCGAGGATAACCTTAATCGCGTAAACTACCTGAAATTTTTAAGGAAGCCAGGCCAAATCGAAGGAACATAGAAAAAATGGGAAAAACCCGAAACTGGCATGGCAATAAGTACGTTTGCTAAAAAGGGTATTATTTAGCCTTAATAATGCTGTCTCCAAATATACCCTTGAAATAGATGTGTATAAGAGACAGCCTCCGTTCACCGCGATTTCATTCGAATCGTGTTACATCCGGTGAAAAGGCAGATCTTTCGCTACGATTTTCATCCGTGTCGAACGCAAAACGAGTTCCAGTTTCTTACTGCAGCTTTTAATTTATTCGGAGAAGCGATGTCGTTGGATAATTAATTCGTATGGTTCCAAATAACATACTAGGCTATTATTAGCTTATTTGGCTATACTGGAAGTGTTCTTCCAGAGTTCCCGGTGCTCCCCCATTTCGCTGTAGCAGGCCACCGTGGAGGTTTTAGTAGGTAAGAATCCTACATAACCTCGCCACCTCCCCAGGGTGGTGGGGGATCTTTCTGAAGATTTCCTCCACGTAAAAAAATTAAAAAAATTAGAAAAAAAAAGATTATTTGGCTATTGGTGATTGTTTGCGGAATGACAAATTTTCGTCATGTAGACGAATTTTGATTGTAGATTTAATATTGCGGCCCCAAGTGTGCCTCTCAAACACCATCAATATAATTAATAATATAAATATTGTAATCAAAATCACATTACTTCTAAAATGAATAAAAATTGTTTTCAATGACTTTAATGTTATTATTTACACGTGATTGTAGCATTTAAAGACTGACACTTAAAGATTTGCCAAAAGTCAAAATATGACGGGAATAAGTTGGAATTACCGATTGATATTCACACTTAAAAGTAGGAAGGGTTAATATCGATTTTTCAACAGTTTCTGTCGTTGTGTTATTGTTCTTTTTTCGCTCCAAGTATGCAATGACTGAAGGAATTGATCGAATACTTTCATATATTATATTTTTTGTTTAATCGAATTATTTAATTTTTGAAAATACGATAAACAATTTTGATTGTAACAGTAGATAAATATTCAAATTGCGGATGTATTTAATAGGAAATGTAGCTTAACTATTCAACCGATTTTGTGTTACTGTGTTTTGTAACGTACGAGTGGTTGTCCTACTGTTTTATTATACTTAACAGTCAATAAGCTTGCACTACTGTAGATTATTAGATATTAAAATTACTAAACTAGTAGATTATTAGATATTAAAATTACTAAACTAGTAGATTATTAGATATTACAGTTACTAAACTAGTAGATTATTAAATATTAAAATTACTAAACCAGTAGATTATTAGATATTAAAATTACTAAACTAATAAAATTACTAAAATTAGTTAATTATTTTTCTGCAGATAGATAAATGTAACTTTGGAACATGGCATAGTATTCACAAAAAACAGGAATTGACCCTGAGATCTTTGTAAATTCTACGCGCAGAGGATAATTATTATTGAGATGTTACGAACATCATCGATATTATTTTTTATACGACCGATGGCATTGATATTATCGATTATTACTATTGATATGATTAACCTTACCGATACAATTAATTTATATTACAGGCGATACGTTTGATAATGTCAATGTTGTTGATTATTGGTACAAACAATATTATTGATAGCATTGATTATTAACGTTGATAAGATTTATGTTACTGATGTCATTGATATGATTCATATTAACATTCATAGAATTGTGATTGACGTGACAAACTCTGCAAATACAGTTCTTTCATATCTCTATTAATAAAAAGATCACTTACAGTAGCGGACAAATCGTGAATTATCATCAATGTCGAATTAAGTGGAATCATGTGCTCAGACCTTTTAACATTTTGCACTCGAGAAGTGATTGTTAGTCGTCTAATGATACTAGCTTCAAGAATTTTCAAGTGCAAAATATTTAATAAGATTTACACACATTGAATTTCACTTCGTTTAGTTTAACAATATACTAAAATTTACTTATACGACTGTTTAACCCTCATAATTTGAAAATTTATAAAATTATCATTTGTTAACAGTCAGCAATATACTAAAGTTTACTTATACAATTACTTAACCCTTTGAGTTTGAAAATTTGTAAAATTATCATTTGGTGACTAATAATTATCAATATATCAAAATTTATTTATACTACTATTTAATCCTTTGAGTTTGAAAATCTGTAAAATTATCATTTGGTGACTAATAATTAGCAGTGTTCTAAAATTTACTTATACGACTATTTAATCCTTTGAGTTTGAAAATCTGTAAAATTATCATTTGGTGACTAATAACTAGCAATATATCAAAATTTACTTATACGACTATTTAACCCTTTGAATTTGAAAATTTGTAAAATTATCATTTGATGGCTAATAATTAGCAATGTATCAAAATTTACTTATACGACTATTTAACCCTCCTAATTTGAAAATTTACAAAATTATCATTTGGTGACAGTCAGCAATATACTAAAGTTTAGTTATACAATTACTTAACCTTCTGAGTTTGAAAATCTGTAAAATTATCATTTGGTGACTGAGAGTCACCTTTCGAGTGCAAAGAATTAACCCTTTGCACTTCACAAGTGATTGTTAGTCGTCTAAGGATACTAACTTCCAAAATTTTCAAATTCGAAATATTTATTAAGATTCGCTTATATTAAAAATCATTTAGTTTAATTAAGTGATATACTGAAATTTTCTGGTATTATATTTGATGTTTTTAACCAAATTCATATGGGAATTGTACCATTTTACCTTCCACGAGGAGAAATTAAATATGGTGGAATAAAACTTGAAGATGGTATTATATTTCATGATTTAACTGACGTTTATAAACAAATTCATATGGGAAATATACTAAAATTTGCACACAGTAGCGAATAAAAGTTTAAGACCAAAGGGTCAAAGAAAATAAATGAGTTAATTAATAAGAAACAACAGTATAGATAAAATTTGTATCCTATACTAATTAATAAATAGTATTCTATCATAATGATGATAAAAATGAGTAGATAAACAATATTTATGGACCATAAAATTATGTTTTACATTGTCCTGTCGTTTAAAATTTTTGTCTGCCACTACAAATTAATTAATTAATAAGAAATAACAGTATAAATAAAATTTGTAATCTATACTAATTATTCAATTGTGTTCAACCATAATGACAATAAAAATAAATAGATAGACAATATTTGCAAACCATAAAATTATGTTTTACATTGTTCAGTCGTTTAAAATTTTTGTCCGCTATTGTAAATTAATTAATTAATAAGAAATAACAGTATAAATAAAATTTGCATTCTATGCTAATCAATAAATAGTGTTTTATCATAATAACGATAAAAATGAGTAGATAAACAATATTTACGAACCATAAAATTATGTTTTACATTATGCTGTCATTTTTAATTTTTGTCCACTACTGTAGATAATCCCATTTAAATGATCCACCTGATAAATCATTGCAAAATGAATAAGCAATGAAATGAAGTTGTTCTTGGGAAGAATATTTCCAACAAAAGTGAAGAGTTTGCGCTACAAATATTTGTTCAGTTAGTGAAAATCTCACACCTTACCTTCTTCGAATTTCCATTACGTTTATAGCCTCGGTAAGAACCGTTGACTTTTCAAAAAAAAAAAAAAGAAAAAAGATGGCGGCAGAGAACGTTTTCTCCTTGCAACCTTTTTACGTTCTCCACGGTTGGTTAAGAACCAGTTGAATTGGCTGAGGCACAATACCACCGCAAATTAAGTTTACTACTTAACTCTGTGTTAGCACATATCGTTGGGTCACTGATGACCCGTGGCCGTTTCGATTGCTTACTTTCACATGGTACATTATACGTCTTACTTGTTTCGTAATTTTATTTTCAGTTAATAACAGTATTAATGCTTCTTACGAAATTCATTCAGATGCTTACTGTTACTTTCTTGTTGTTAATTGTAAATTGTATGAAAACCCGGGTGCCTTACAATTTGCTGCACTTGAAAATTCTCAGTTTTGTATTTCCAAGAATTGAAAAATGAAAAATGCAGAACAACTTATGAGAAAAAAGTACATTTAATAAAAATGACTGTTGTAAAATTGTATATTTTTTCGGAAGCTCCAATATTAAAAGAAACAAATATTTATAATTATGAACAATTTATGTAGTGAGTATTATAGTAAATGTTTGAGAAGTTAAAAATATTAATGGAATGTTTTTACAAAAACTAAAACATTATATGGCATTTGAAAATTCAGTGATGAAGTAAATTTAATTAACTTATGGAGATTAGGTTAAATTTTTGAAAGATCATAGCAATACATATTTTTAATAATACAAATACAATAAACGGGAAAACTAGAATTTGTACTGATTATATACAAAATTTAAATTTATTAAATTTTAATTTATTAGATTTATTAAATTTATTAACTTTAAATTTATTAAAATTTCTATTGGTTAATAAAGATTAATACCATTTAATAGACGGTTACCATTTTAAAAACTTTAAATTTACTATTTAAATATATAAAAAACAATATATATAATATCAAAGTATTTATTGATTGGTCATTTTGCTGAAAAAATTAATGATAAAAGTTATAATCTAATATTCCACAGAGTTATTTAAATATTTACAAATAACAGTAAAAAAGTTATACTCATTATTTTCTTGCAAAACTGCACACATGAATATATACATTTTTTTAACGAAAAGGTAAAATTGAGTTCTGACTGAAATTCAAAACTGAAAAGCTAGAAGAAACAGTACGGACACAGTGAATGTTTCCAAAATTGCAGAGAAAAGAGAAATTGCTGGGATCTTATTAGCTACGAGTTAACTACTCTTTCGTATGAGCCCAGTGTCTTTCGGAACAGAATGCTTTGAGTAGAAGAGAAGTGTTTGGAGTAAGAAAACGAGGTGTTACGTTGTAACAACGTGCATTTTCATAAAATTTAATGTTTCACTTCCATAAAATGTCCAGCAGTAATTCAAGGGTGATATTTCGAGACATCACCATTAACACTAGATTGTAGATCATAAACAAACAATAACATTTAAAACGTCAAATTATTCGAAACATACTAATGAATAAACACACTATTCAACTGCATATTAAATTTGTTAAAAAATATAATATTTTACTGTTTTAAGAAGTTTTATAAGGTGTTCGAATACTTTTGTTAACTCAAAATTCGCTTCTTTTTGATACTTAAAGATATTGGTTTGTATTAAAGCAAAAATTTGTTATTCTGTTGAGTCTATATACAGTATATTAATATATGGCAAAACATATTTCTATATGATTTGTATTTATTCCGAGTATAGAACGCAGAAGTTACAATTACACTTCCGTTCGAATACTTTCGTTAGCCACTGTATATGTAAACATTGTTTTGAACAAACTTTCTTAAAAATAAAGTTTTATTTATTTATTTTTTTTAAACTTCAATTGTCATGTTTGATTCAAATTGACTAGTTCTAAGAAAAATAAGTATATACCCAAAATTCGGCAATCAAGTGTTAACTACTCTTTCGTTTGAGCCCGATGTCTTTCGTCTTTTCATCATCGAAGTAAACAGAACGCTTTCTTCGAGTGGGCAATTTCACCCCGGTGCGCTGTTAAACTTTGGAAGAAAGAATTTCACAATGTCGATCGTCCTGGAAACGAGGATCGTCGTGAAGCAAATGCGTGTCCTCGCGGACATAAACGACAAGACACTCGTAACTACCGCGTTGAAACGAGTTGATTTATCGTCAAACGTTTCAAACTTTTACTTACCGAGGGGTACCTCGAGACGTTTTACGTAGCCATCGATCTGACTCAAGTTTTAGTCACTTTGGTTAGTGCAAGTGTTAAACAAGTAATTTCTTGATTGAGAATTTTTATACGTTTAGAAATATTATTAGGTGTCGCAACAAATTACAGACGATATTGATAGAATAGTGTATCTGCAACAACCCAACCTATAGTTTCATATATCTACCAGAAGATAACCCGCATTTTAGCAAACGAAGCATGTCTTGTGAGCGATCTATACACCCCTAACCAGTAATATCGAATATCTACACGAACAAAACTTATATTTTCACTCATCTACGTGAACATAACCAGTACATTCAGGTATCTTACAGAACCTAATCACTAATTCATATATCTGCCACAACCCACCTTATAGTTTCATATTTCTACCTGAACATAACCCTGCCAGAAAATGTCAGGTTTTTAAAGAAAAATGGGTATAGGTACAATACATGACAAAAGTTTAAGACCAAAGAGTCAATGAAATTAAACTAATTTATAAGGAATATATATATATATAAGTATAATAGTTATAATATAATAATATAATAAATAAATAATAGTGGTTATAATATAATAATGTAATAAATAAATAATAATAGTTATAATATAACAATATAATAAATAAATAATAATAGTTATAATATAATGATTAATATAATAAATAAGTATAAATCTGTTTTCTTCTCTTTTCTAAAGGGCTTAAAGCTCGTTAATAAAGAATAATAATTAATTTTCTTAATTTCTGGAATTTGAAATTCTATTGTAATATTCTACAATACCTGGAATTAATGTATTATTTATTGTATTTCCAAAATTTTTCTAATTTCATTGAGTAAATAATAAATTTTTAATTTAAATAAGTTATTTTGAATATATAAATGACTTCTTTTAGTCCGCTAAAATTTTATCATCACTAGATTTATATATTTATTTATAGTATATTATATTTATAGTACATCTATTTCTAATGTACTAGTAAAATAGGTATTCGTTAGAATAATATAATACGTAGAATATAAATATAATACGTTATATGACTATTTAACCCTTTGAGTTTGAAAATTTGCAAGATTATCATTTGGTAACTGTTGATCATTTCATAATAACTTCAATAATTTTCTAATTCGAAATATTTACCAAGATTCATCTATATTGAACGTTATTTAGTTTGTTAATATAGTAATATATTAAAATTTACATATATGACTATTTAACGCCTGAGTCTAACCAATAAACAAATTAACTAAAGCCTGCAAATTTGCGAAACCATCATTTGATGACTAACAGTCACCTCTTGAGCGCAAAGAGTTAACAAACCTATTTGAAAATTTGCAAGATTGTCATTTGGTAATTGTTGATCATCTAATAATAACTTCAATAATTTTTAAATTCGAAATATTTATCAAGATTCATCTATATTGAACGTTATTTAATTTGTTGATATAGTGACATATTAAAATTTACATATATGACTATTTAACGTCTGAGTCTAACCAATAAACAAATTAACTAAAGTTTGAAAATTTACCATACTATCATTTGGTGACTAACAATCACTTCTTGAGCGCAAACAGTTAACAAATCTATTTTTAAAACACTTTGTGTACAAAAGGTACGTATTCAAGAAAATTGGTGTTACCATGTTCGCGTAGAATCGAAGTTTATTCAGGGACTGGTGCCGTCGTCGTCGTCGTCGTCGTCGTCGTCGTGCCAGCTTCCATCCACGTGCTCGTTGTCGTACGACAGCGAAACTCAAACGTCAAGTTACGGGGTTGACGGTTAAATTCGTTAAGAGCAGTCGTAATAAGGTTGGGACAAAGTTTCGCGATGCTGCAGCTGCCGGCTACTGTTTTCCGACGCTTGTAAACGCGATTAGCCATCGAAATTCGAACGTCGAAGAGAAACGTGCGCGGATAAACATATGTAACGTTTTGTGAAACTGTTTCGAAGGTGTTTGGAGTAAGAAAACGAGGTGTTACGTTGTAACAACATGCATTTTCATAAAATTTTATGTTTCACTTCTATAAATTTACTTATACGACTATTTAACCATTTGAGCTTGAAAATCTGTAAAATTATCATTTCGTGACTAATAATTAGCAATATATTAAAATTTACTTATATGGCTATTTAACCTTCTGAGTTTGAAAGTTTGTAAAATTGTTATTTCGTGACCAATAATTAGCAATATATTAAAATTTACTTATACGACTATTTAACCCTTTGAGTTTGGAAGTTTGCAAAATTATCATTTGGTGACTAGTAATTAGCAATGTACTAAAATTTACTTATACTACTATTTAATCCTTTGTTCTTGAAAATGTGTAAAATTATCATTTGATGACTAATAATTAGCAATATATCGAAATTTACTTATACGACTATTTAATCCCTTGAGCTTGAAAATCTGTAAAATTATCATTGGGTGACTAATAATTAGCAATATATTAAAATTTACTTATACGGCTATTTAATCCTTTGAACTTAAAAATCTGTAAAATTATCATTTGGTGATTAATAATTAGCAGTGTACTGAAATTTACTTATACGACTATTTAATCCTTTGAGCTTGAAAATTTGTAAAACTATTATTTGGTGACTAATAATTAGCAATATATCAAAATTTACTTATATGGCTATTTAACCTTCTGAGTTTGAAAGTTTGTAAAATTGTTATTTCGTGACCAATAATTAGCAATATATTAAAATTTACTTATACGGCTATTTAATCCTTTGCACTTAAAAATCTGTAAAATTATCATTTGGTGATTAATAATTAGCAGTGTACTGAAATTTACTTATACGACTATTTAATCCTTTGAGCTTGAAAATTTGTAAAACTATTATTTGGTGACTAATAATTAGCAATATATCAAAATTTACTTATATGGCTATTTAACCTTCTGAGTTTGAAAGTTTGTAAAATTGTTATTTCGTGACCAATAATTAGCAATATATTAAAATTTACTTATACGGCTATTTAATCCTTTGCACTTAAAAATCTGTAAAATTATCATTTGGTGATTAATAATTAGCAGTGTACTGAAATTTACTTATACGACTATTTAATCCTTTGAGCTTGAAAATTTGTAAAACTATTATTTGGTGACTAATAATTAGCAATATATCAAAATTTACTTATATGGCTATTTAACCTTCTGAGTTTGAAAGTTTGTAAAATTGTTATTTCGTGACCAATAATTAGCAATATATTAAAATTTACTTATACGGCTATTTAATCCTTTGCACTTAAAAATCTGTAAAATTATCATTTGGTGATTAATAATTAGCAGTGTACTGAAATTTACTTATACGACTATTTAATCCTTTGAGCTTGAAAATTTGTAAAACTATTATTTGGTGACTAATAATTAGCAATATATCAAAATTTACTTATACGACTATTTAACCCTTCGAGTTTGAAAGTTTGCAAAATTATCATTTGGTGACTGTTAGTCATTTAATAATAAATTCAAAAATGTTCAAATTCCAAGTATTTACCAAGATTTGCATGTATTAAATGGTCATTTAGTTCAGTTAAGTAACATACTAAAATTTGCATATTAACCTCTAAGTCTAACCAATAAACAAATTAACTACAGTCTGAAAATTTGCGAAACTATCGTTTGGTGATTAACGGTCACCTGTCGAGCGAAAAGGGTTAAAATGATCAGGAACAGCTCTGTGCACAACAGACGCGTTGTGTTCTCGCATTCGACCCGCACTGGGTCACTGGTGCGCCGGGTTAATGGGATTCGTTTGGTCCCCGTCGGCTCGCTTAGCGTCGCTTATCGCGAGTGTAACGAAGTAATCGCTGGAACGTGCAGCTCCTTCGGGAGAGCAGGTGTCCGCGGATTGGCACGCGGCTCCTCGAATGCTGATCAACCGGACCCATTAACGCCTAGACGACGCTGGGTGGGCGTATTTTATACCTACCACGTCCCAGGAGCATCGCTGAACTTCGTAGCTCACGATGATTGATTTAATCCGTTAAAAAACAACGTTGCCTCCACGCGGTAGCTCTTCTGCGATTTTTCTTCGTGTAACTTGGATGATTGGATCTTGTCTCTTAACCATTTGCAACGGTGAAAATAGATAGCAGGACAGGAATGCAGTTATTAATTTTACACGAGTACAATGTTTAAATACAAAGTTCGCTTTAATAAAGTAAATTTATTTAAAAAAACAGAAAATAGAAGTATGTAAATTAATAAAATGTTGGTGAGCTTCACTTTTATTAAGTAAACTTATTAAAAAAAATGAAAATATCAAAATATCAAATGGCCTGAACGAGAAGTCAGGCAAAAATGGCTTGGCACGGAACGCGTTAACCCCTTGACATACGAATTAAATGGAACTCGATGCGACCGAAAAATACCATTTAATTTCGCTCAACTGAACGGTTACGTGAAGGCTGAGAAAGAGTATATTTTATTTTGAAATTTGGATTTTTCATTCAGATTTTCTTCTTCTGTCCAATTCCATCCATCGTCTGCTACATCAGAATCATCACTGCTTGATATGGGTCTTGCACGTTTACGAACATTTTGTAGGACAAGGCTAGCTTCACTTGAACTATCACTTGAATAGTCAAGGATATGAACACTTCGATGACTGGTGTCAATCTCATTATCATCACACTATCATCGTCACTTTCATACAATGCATCCGACTTATACATTTTACAGGGATTATTTATAATCTTTACTAAACTCAAATATTGTCTTCATTCACCGTGCGAGACTTCTACTAAACTGAATGTTACTTTCAGTGTGTTTCTTCTTACGTGTTCGATGCTTTTTTGTTCTTGAAGTTGAGAAGGTGATAGGCTGGACCATCTCGAACGTTGTAAACAAACAAGAATCGACGCACGAGTGAAGCAACTATGTAATCTAATTGTATACTGCACGGCGTCCGCCGAAAAAAGCGCTTGACGAGTCTGATTCGTCAAAGTCTACAGTGGCCCGTAAAATGAATGACGAGTCAGACTCGTCATTGTATGTCAAGGGGTTAAGAATCGTTGTTGCGGTCGATAACAGACACATGAAACGAATGACGTCTCCCAGACGTCATTGTACGTCAAGGGGTTAAGCATAGCCAAAAGACTCGTTCCGGAGACAGCGAGCAAAGGAAACCGAATAATATCCCCGTTACGGCATGCCTATTGGTCAAACTGTGACACGAGCCTCGTTCAACCGATCGTCGATCGAATAGCAGCTAAACACGCGCGTAACCGGCACCTTTGGCGCTCGTTTAACGACTTCCCGTTGCCGATTCAAATGACGGGGTCAGGTCCGTGGCGGAAAATTAGCTTTCTCCGTCGTAAAAACGGTAATAACCGTGGCCGGTTTCCTGCGTGCGAGGCCTATTTCGATCCTCGTGAAAGACAGGCGGGGAACGGGGCGAGGGGGGAGGCGAAAGGGAGAAGTCGACGGCCTTTCGTCGCGACGCGCGGCGTCTTCTCTCGAAAAGGGCGTACCTACTGCCAGGGCTGGCCGAGTGATTAACCGTGCGCGCATTTATTTCTCGCCGGGCAATTTGTCGCGTTAATTAGCCGTGTAACGAGGGCCTAGACACGCGCGTCGAGCGTCCACGGGGTTCCCCGGCGAGGGCCGACAATATGGCGGCCGCCGCGCCGCCATCTTATTGACGCTTAGCCGACCGATCGGGAAGATCTCCACGTTTTGAAACAAGTCGGTGCCCGATCGATCGAGGAAATTTTCTATTTGACTTTAGCAACGCGTTTCTCGTTTTCTGTCATTGATAACTACCTCGACCTGGAGTTTTTCGCAATTTCTGACGAATTGCTGCTGTAGAGCACAACATATAATAACATCAACTGATTTTGAAGGATTCTGAATGTATTACTGTTTTTCTATTCCATGTTTGAGACGCCTATACTCCTAAGTATATACTTACATACTGTAGTTACTGTAGTATCTACACAGTTGAAATTTGACTACGATTTTTACTGTGATGACTATAATTTGTTTCTCTTGTATTAGGTATTTTGACTAACTGAACAAATATTTGTAGCGTAAACTTTTCACTTTTGTTGTAAATATTCTCTCTCTCTCACTCTTTCTCTCTTTCTGTTTTTCCCTCTCTCTCTCTCTTTCTGTCTCTCTCTCCCTTTATCTCTTTCTCTCTTTGTGTTTCCCCCTCTCTCTCTTTCTCTCTTTCAGTCTCTTTCCCTTTCTCTCTCATTCTGTCTCTTCCTCTCTTACTCTCTCTCCCTCTCCCTCTCTCTCTTTCTGTCTTTCTGTTTCTTCCTCTCACTCTCTCTCCCTCTCTTTCTCTCTCTATCATAACCATATTACCACATATATGACCGACGTTGCAGTCAAACTATTATCGAGTAAAAATGTTCGCCAAAAATGTTCTTGCTCGCTGTTGCTCGGTTCGTGTTCGTTCGAGTTCGTCTCTGTTTGGACATACCTTTAACCCGTTGGCCTACGCGATATCTGCCAATTTCGCGAGCTACAGTAAACAAGAAAATCGGTCGTGCGCCGTGCCATTCAACTGTTCAGCCGTGTACCCGAACTGGCGCAAAATGTATACTTTTCATGACATATATATTTCAGTGCAACGAAAGGAATTGTGAAGTAATAAACAATGTTTAGGAACAAATAGTAATTTTAAGATGTCTAGAGTGTAATCATAATCAAAGGAAAAATATTCGATCTGGAATAACTCCAATCGCTTGTTCTAATAACACTATTCCTACCGACAATTCACGTATACCTATTCATACTGCGATATTCCCACGTAAGCCAGACTACAAATTTTTCTCAGAAAATAAACGATGAAAAAAGAAGTGAATATTGAAAAATGTATTATACGTATACCTGAGGAAAAGTCTAAAGTTTAAAGGCGATTCAATTACGTTGTATCTATGAAATTCTAACTGAAATTTTAAAAACGGTCATTTGACCGGTCGCGGTAGGAATAGTGTTAATAGAAGTCAACAAAAATTGTTAGGAATAATATTAATTGTTTCTGTAAATTCTGCTTGTGAAGTCCAAAAACTTGACAAAAATATGATTACAGAAAACATTGCCACATCAATAGTATCCAAATTATAATTGCATCATTAACACTATTCCTACTAACGATTCACGTATACCTATTCATACTGCGACATTCCCACGTAAGCCAGACTACAAATTTTTCTCAGAAAATAAACGATGACAAAAGATGTGAATATTGAAAAATGTATTACACGTATACCTGAGGAAAAGTCTAAAGTTTAAAGGCGATTCAATTACGTTGTATCTATGAAATTCTAATCAAAATTTTAAAAACGGTCATTTGACCGGTCGTGGTAGGAATAGTGATAATAATACGCGACATCTTATGCAAAAATTCCACACTACGAGTCTGACTTCGTGGCTTTTGTTTATGACACAAATTCCACATCACGAGTGTGACTTCGTGGCTTTTGTTTGTGGCAAAAATTCTTCATCACGAGTGTGACTCGTGGCTTTTGTTTGTGTAGTGTTACAATAATGATAATATTTATTATTTGATTTTAGGAATATATTTACAATGCTATGTATAAATTTTACTTAATTTACTTAATTAACAACTCTCTACGCGGTGTCACGTCTAACTCAACTCTACACGGTGTAATGTCCGATTCAACTCTTCACGGTGTCACGTCTAATTCAACTCTACACGACCAGCAAAAACTGTTGCTAACCCTTGGCCTTTTTCCCACCACGTACCTCGGAAAAATTCCTCAAGTATAACCATACCTGGGCATCCTTCGTGGGCCTCGCGTGTCGCCAAGGGTTTTCCCCAAGCAGGTCCGAAATCCCGCTGTTCACACCTCACCCGCTTCCACGTTATAAGATTAATTACGATACTACATTTGTGACACAAATTTTTCACCACGAGTCAGACTCGTGGTTATAGGCCAAAGGGTTAAAGGTCGCCACCGATGTTCGACCGGTCATTGAAAAAGCCTTCTGAACCCCCGATATACCGCGCGGAGGACGCGAGTCGTAACTCACGTCACGGTACTCGAATGAGTTACGGATTCCATTCGTCTGGACGTATTAAGCGCGTAGAACAGTCGAAAATTTCAATTCACGTCCGATCCCGATCCCACTCTGTCACTGTCGCTCCGCTTCTCTGCGCGGGTCCCCGACACCCGCGAGTTCGGTTAGCCGGCTGCCGGTTATTTGCGGCCACGTAATGAGCTTTCCGTCGGTCGAGATGATCTTTTTGACGACACCCACCCGGCCCAACGTCTCCCGAGGGTTGCCTGTGCAGGGTTGTCGCGAACTTTCGGTAAATTGGTCCCCGATGATTCGCTTCCGGCGCGAAACTGTTGTTTGGGGCACCGGTTTTGATTATTCGATTGATTCTTTTGCTTGTTGAAGTTTGAACGACGCTGACGAAGTTGGATGTTCTGCTGGATTTCGGGAGCAGTTACTTGGGTACAGTAGCGGAGAAAAGTTTAGGACCGAAGGGTTAACGATTTTTATGCAAATTTTTATTTTTGTACACGAAACTAAAAAAGTGGAGATTGAATAAACATTTTTTGTTTAACTTCTAATCATTACGATGACTATTTTGCTTGCCATATTTTATCCGTTACTTGTGTATTATGTGCAGTTACATTTTCTACGATGACATAAAAATTCTTAGTGTGATGAGAATTCCATCTTATCAATCCTTCGGTCGCAGGCTCTGCGATTAATCATATCGCATTTAATTTTCTCTGTATCTCAGTTCAAACTAACTTCACTTGATACCAGAGATAGTAGTAAATCTTATTTTATTTTATTGTAGCTGTACGTATGCAGTAGCGGACAAAAGTTTAAGACGACAGGATAATCTAAAACATAATTTTATGATTCGGAAATATATTTTATCTTATATAATCATTATTATTATAATTATGGTAGAACGCTCTTTATTGATTAATATAGAGTACAAATTTTATTTATACTATTATTTCTTATTAATTAATTTATTTACAGTAGCGGACAAAAGTATAAGACAGGACAGTGTAAAACATAATTTTATGGTTTGCAAATATTGTTTATCTATTCATTTTTATTATAATTATGGTAGAACACTCTTTATTGATTAGATTAGAGTACAAATTTTATTTATACTATTATTTCTTATTAATTTATTTATTTACAGTAGCGGACAAAAGTATAAGACAGGACAGTGTAAAACATAATTTTATGGTTTGCAAATATTGTTTATCTATTCATTTTTATTATAATTATGGTAGAACACTCTTTATTGATTAATATAGAATACAAATTTTATTTATACTGTTATTTCTTATTAATTAATTTATTTACAGTAGCGGACAAAAGTATAAGACAGGACAGTGTAAAACATAATTTTATGGTTTGCAAATATTGTTTATCTATTCATTTTTATTATAATTATGGTAGAACACTCTTTATTGATTAATATAGAATACAAATTTTATTTATACTGTTATTTCTTATTAATTAATTTATTTACAGTAGCGGACAAAAGTATAAGACAGGACAGTGTAAAACATAATTTTATGGTTTGCAAATATTGTTTATCTATTCATTTTTATTATAATTATGGTAGAACGCTCTTTATTGATTAATATAGAGTACAAATTTTATTTATACTGTTATTTCTTAGCAATTAATTAATTTATTTTCTTTCAGCCTTTGGTCTTAAACTTTTGTCCGCTATTGTACTTCGTTATGCCTATGGAATAATACGTAACAAAACGCATGTGATAGAAAACTGAAATAGTCAACGACTTTTTACAGGTAATCGAAAAAAGTTACTCCCAGTTTCGTGGTTAACCCTTTTTTAGTTTAATACGACAAAGATTCGGGTAAGCCATAAATTACAGCAGGATAAGTTTCATACCTTAAATCGTGCCGTGATAACACAATTAATAAAGTTTATTGTATAGAAACAATCGAGGTTATACACTTTTCCAGTCTAATACAAAAAAATGTTGGAAGTCTTGACAACAACAGAGTAGTTTTCTTTTTAAGCTGCTTCTCGCAAGTTGTTTGTCATTTTATTGCACTGTGAAGGGGTTAATGAAGCTGAATGCAGTTCAGTCGGCTCGAATTTAGTAATCGTACGTGTAAACAGCGCAATAACAATGACGGATAACGTGTATGGTTCGCCACGCGTTTCCTGGCTAAACGGTGCGTCCCATTTCATAATTCGACGATAGCGATCGCGGCCCTGAACATGCGACAGGGTCGGCCAAAATGTATTATGACGAGGACACGCGATCACTGGGGTGCATTACGCACATGGTGTCCGGTAACCTAAACCACCGTACGATGAAACGAAGTTAATCTTTCGAGCGCTGAATTATGCGACGTTAAGCGTGTACTGTGGACCACCAAGTTTTTACGATCAAGCACACTATTTTATAAAACTATACAGCATTCATAGCCCAGATTGAATGGTTGTGTGAAAACCCATATACTCGTTTATAACCCAAATTGAATGGTTGTGTAAGAACCCATATATGGTTTTATAGCCAAAGTTGAATGAGTATGTGAAAATCCATATATGCTTTCATAGCCAAAATTGAATAGTTGGGTAAAAACCCATATATGCTTCCATAGCTAAAATTGAATGGGTATGTAAAAACCCATATACACTTTCATAGCCAAAATTGAATGATTGTGGGAGAACCCATATATACTTTCATAGCCCAGATTGAATGGTTGTGTAAAAACCCATATACGAGTTTATAGCCAGAATTGAATGGTTAGGTAGGAACCCATATATGCTTTCATAGTCAAAATTGAATGGTTAGGTAAGAACCCATATATGCTTTCATAGTCAAAATTGATTGGTTATGTGAGAATCCATATATGCTTTCATAGTCAAAATTGATTGGTTATGTGTGAATCCGTATATGCTTTCATAACTGAAATTGAATGGTTGTGTGAGAACCCACATACTCGTTTATAACCCAAATTGAATGGTTATATGGGAACCCATATATACTTTCATAGCCCAGATTGAATGATTGTGTGAGAACCCATATATGCTTTCATAGCCAAAATTGAATGGTTGTGAGAGAACCCATACATACTTTCATAGCCAAAATTGAATAGTTGTGTGAGAACCCATGTACGCGGTCATAACCAAAATTGAATGGATATGTGAAAACCCATATATGCTTTTATAGCCAAAATTGAATGATTGTGGGAGAACCCATATATGCTTTCATAGCCCAGATTGAATGGTTGTGTGAGAACCCATATACGAGTTCATAGCCAAAATTGAATGGTTGGGTAAAAACCCATATATGCTTCCATAGCACAGATTAAATGATTGTGTGAGAACCCATATATACTTTCATAGCCAAAATTGAATGGTTGTGTGAGAACCCATATACGCATGCATAGCGAAAATTGAATAGTTAGGTAAGAACCCATATATGCTTTCATAGCTGAAATTGAATGGTTGTATGAGAACCCATTTACGCGTTCATAGC
>JAOPTO010001299.1:0-19839 GCA_033822845.1 Tetrapedia diversipes
AGATAATAGATAAGGCAACTATACGTAATCGTCGGATGAGATACAATTTTAACATTTCAAGATATAAGGAATTAAGAAACTACTTTTTTGATTTCGCTCTGAATAAGAGTCCACACTTAATGCATAGCAAATTTTCCTAAATGTATCACAGTAAATTTACGTAACTTCTATGGAAACATACGAATTAGTCATTTTGAGCACCCTTTGTTAAAGCCAAAGAGATCAAAACGTGCGTTCATTGTCAGTACACGACAAGAGTTAACCAGTTAGTTGTGGCGCTCCCTTTTGAGAGTGCGCACCTATAATATAAAAATCGAGCGATGACGAGTATACTCGTCAATCACAGAGTAAGTGTCGCTGTTAAAATATTGGATAAAAAATATGGGTTTATTATATAAAATTGTCAATTTTATTAATAATATTTACTTATCTGGTTAACATAAACATATATTACATACATATTAAACAAAAAGCGCAAGAAAAATTAAATACATTTAAAGGTAAGAATTTAAATTCTTGCTGGGGACTGGTATTTAGCGAAACAGGGCCCTATCATAAATCAGTTTTCTGACTTTTATTTTTACCCCTTTTACGCTAACATCTAAAAAACGTTATCATCGCACATAAATATATTCGTTATACGAACTAATAAGCTGTTTCAGCCAGTGCATCCGGGGATGTATGAGTTGATTTCAAATTATTCATATTGTTTATTTGTTTGTTTTATTCCGGCCTAGCCTCAAAATATTCTAAACATCTTGAAGTTTGAGAATATGTTTTATTTTTCACAAAAATTACGATTTCAATAGCCAATAGTCACTACCTTTTACGTATGACGAGTATACTCGTCATGACACGAAATTCTGTCACTTCTCCGTGACGAGTATATTCGTCAATCACAGCTAACTGGCTAAAATTCCGCTTCAGTCTGCTTATGAAATCCATCGATAAGGGATCGCTAAAAATTGGCTCAATGATTTGCTTGCAAGGGCAATCAGCAAGGAACCACTACAAATTCGCCCTGCAAACTTTTTGTTTATTCCCTCTATCTCGTCTCTTTGGACAGAGTATATGTCCCCAAAGGTCCAAGTATCGACAACAGCTCTGGATTGCGTTGCTAACAAGACTCGTGTGCAATCTTAAGAATGCATTCCATCAAGAAATAACTTCACTGTGTAAAGTTTGACTTCGGCACGATCAGTGAAACATCCTACTTCCCCTTTATAATGATCTCCCAATACACAATACACAATACCATCCAAAGCTCCCTAAGTAAATTATGCCCCTCGAAATTACAAACTTTCAAAGCCACCAGACCTTCCTCTCGTACCGCAACGAAGCGACATCGTCTGTTTCTGTGTTTCAAGGCTTCTTTACAACCAATCCTCAAAGAAAAACCTAGGGACCAGGTAGATTAAAAGAATTCGATGTAGCTGGTGCTTGTGACACATGCTATTGTCCGCAGAATAGCACTCGAACGAAAGAGGTTGATTACTCTTCTAGCGAATTAATTAACGCTGAAGAATCACCTTCTACAGAGTACACGGGCCGGCAATATTGAATGGTTATCGGTGTGGTAACAATGCAACGAGTAATTGGCTGCCACCGAGAACCAATTAGTGTAACTCCGGAATTAATCGACCCTTTAAGCCACTTTGCCCCGCCGCCTAATGACCGCCCCATTTTATTTGCAGCGTCATAATCGTAACTCATTTTAAATCTGTATTTGGAATCACCCACCCTATAAACTCCAATAAACCAAATGAAGAGTTAAATAGTCTGTTTGATTACCGTTTCATCGAATTTACTTTTGTGTTAGGTATATTTCAGAGGTTATTCGTGAGATTAATAGTGGATTAAACTCAATAACGTTTACTTTATCCCATATACGTCCGGTTGATCACCGGTTGATCCCCCGAGGTATTTCCCATTCGCTCTTCTGAACGAATGTGCTTGTTAAGCCGCGTCCACATAGAAGAGAACAGTTCGCGAGCAGCTCGCGAGCAGCACACGAATTGCTCGCGTGCGGTTCGCGAGCTGTTTGCCAACGGAAAACGCAGCATATCCAGACTGGAGCTCGCGAACAGTTACAAGCTTGTTCGCTCTGAATTCATGGGCAGTTCGCTATTAGCGTTTGCCACATACTGTGTTACAAACGCGTCCAGATACGCTTCGAGCTTGCGAACAGTTTCTTTGATGTACCGCTTCCCGAGCGAACACTGTTCGCTGTTCGCTGAGGAGTTCGCTGCTCGCTGCTCGCTGCTCGCTGTTCGCGGAAGTGTCCACACTGCTGGCGAGCACAGCTCGCGAACTGTTCGCGAGCTGTTCGCGAACAGCAGTGTGGACGCGGCATAACAGCAACTTTGTAATTTTATGAAACTTTCTTCCGACTTTGGTTCATGAAGAGCTCACATATTAACCCCTTAATGCGAGGTTTTTTTTGAAAAAAACCGGACAAAAAGAATCAATTCTCTTTAATTTAAAAAAACACTATTATATATAAACCAGCGTATCTGGACGCGTTTGTAACACAGTATGTGGAAAAAGCTAATAGCGAACTGCCCATGAATTCAGAGCGAACAAGCTTGTAACTGTTCGCGAGCTCCAGTCTGGATATGCTGCGTTTTCCGTTGGCGAACAGCTCGCGAACCGCAAGCGAGCAATTCGTATGCTGCTCGCGAGCTGCTCGCGAACTGTTCTCTTCTATGTGGACGCGGCTTTAGGTTACTCGTTTTTCGAGCTCTCTCATAGAATCTTATACAAATCATTTTTGCAGGAGAAATCCCGAAAAGGAGAGAGATATACACCATCAGGTTGTCCTTCTGCGCTTCTCGCATTTGATTAATATTGTCACTTTTTAATTGTCAAGTTTAAAAAGATATTTTTTTATTATTTGTGCATATACTTTAATTCACGACCGATCATCACATCCTAAATGTTCTTTGTAAGAGAGGGAACGAGCCTATTTAATCCTATTCTACCCACAGTTAAAACTACATAATTCGTAAACACAAGATATTCGCTTAAAAATTTCCATACATATTCTATATAATTTCGGAACATTGGAATTCATATATGTAATCAAATAAATTAAAAATAATTTACATCGGAGTGAAGAGAACAGTATGGCTCGTGTTGCTCCGTTAAATCGATAAGTGCATCCAAAAATTCGAACTTCTGTTCCAGGAGATTCTCTTCGTTCCATTTCCATGGACCACCACTGCACCAAGGAAAGCAACGCTCTGCGAAAGGGGTTCCATTAAAAATAACACTGCACTGCACTGGCCTAGCCCTGAATAGCCGCATAACGTGGCGCGAAGATTAAACCTGAAACCATGCACAGCTCCGAAAATACCGTTCGCAATCTGCAAATAGCGGGAATGACTGCGAACCAGAAGGCAAGTCGATTCGATGGGTAAATTTGATGATGTTCCAAGCACATTAATTGTTTCGCACGTTGCCTCGCCTAGCTCCGAATTTTGAAAACAACGTGTGAACTTGAATTAAAAGAGCTCAGTTGTAACCTCTTGAGAGGTAAAATTGTGTTGGCTGAAACGGTGGGTAATATTTGTAAGAACTTATTTCACAGCAGAGTACTCCTGGTATTCCGTAAAAGGTAGGATCAGAACAGCTTGTATTGGTGTTCATATCCTGTATCGCCTTACTGTTAGTAGGATAGATTGAACGAAGGTGTACGTAATAACTATTTGTTTTACAGCATAATATTAGATGAAAATTTACTTTCTCTTTTCCGTGGATAATACACCTGTTTTGAACCTTTCGATACCTTTACTCATAACTTGTACTGAAAGAAAGTATCGATATCTGCTTGATATGGAATCAAAAGTACCTATAATTACTTGTATCGAATCAAATATATATATTAGTAGTGTACATTTATATGTATAGTCTGTGCATATATATTCTGCGGGCGAAAAGTTTGGAATCACTTTCAGAATTACAGCCATATCAAATCTTCGGTAACTATTTATTGTTTATTGTCTATTTGAAATTAACATTACTAACTTTAACTGCAGTTTCCTTTGTCGTGGTAGATTTGTGGCGACCTTCCTGCCCTTCGCCACTAGGAGGAATTTGCCGACTACCTTTCTCGCAAGTGCTCAAGCCGGGCCACGTTTTCTATATATACGAGTTCTGACTGGTCCCTTTCTACCCCTATATTTAAGGCATGGGCCTGATCATACATATCAATGACATCTGATGCTAACAACGACGTACGTAAATTTGCCAGTAAATTTCATATTCACGACAGTCAGAATGCAAATACCAAAATTCCTCACAAAGACGTTGTCCGCTATTTAGGCATACACATAGATTTCAAACTTAATTACATCAAACACGTAGAGATTCAGCTAGGAAAAGCTCAAAAAGCCTTTATAAGCCATAAGAAACTATTTTATTCAAAGAACCTCGATAATTGCGTAAAACTCCTCTGTTACAAGCTATTCATCCGTCCAATCATCACGTACGGCTGCCCCATCTGGTTCAACATCTGCCCTGGGACCATGGAGAAGATTCGAGTCTTCGAAAGAAAATGCATTCGCGCCTGCCTCAACCGATACCGATCTCCGGAAACGAACTTCAAAAAACGAATCAGCAACTACAAGCTATATGAAGAAGCAAAAATCATCAGAATAGACCTTTTCGCGTTGAAATTAATAAGAAACCATTGGGCTAACATTAACACAATAGTATCAAATAGCCACATATACTGCTCAACATATCCCAACCCATTGTATTTCGCAAGAACAATGCAAACCGGTTACACTCCGCCAGAGTCATTCATTTACCTAGACAGCGAAGGGTATATTCAAAATTCCAGGAATATCCCACTAATATACCAGGTCTTTAGGAAAAACACCGATAAATCTATTACATACAAAAAAGACATAGACTTTCAAGACCCATCCATGCGATTTAACTTTAAATTATCTAGCACAGACTTAAAGGATAATCATAGAAATAACATAAAAAAATATTGGTGGCTATAATTTAAATTGCAAAAAGGATTTTTATTGCTTACGGAAATTCCTCGGTAGTATAGTGGTCAGTATCCCACCGGGGAGGATTTATTATTTTATCATTGTATATAATTTTTCTTTTTACTTCTGTATATTACCTACCGCATGCAACTAGCAGAATAACATTTCAAATTTCCCTTATCTTCCCTGTAACCCAACACCTATTGTACAGTTTTTTTTTCTTGCCATTTTCTGTATATAATCTATAATCAATGTATAAACAATTAAGTTTAGTTTAAGTTATATATAATGTAGCATTAAGTGCCTTGTACATGTTATACCCTTGTTCAGATTGTGCGTGCTCCGTGCAGGAGCCTTTGATCTTATTTTGCTGTATCTCCTTTGTTACCCTTTGTACGTTTTGGTTTATTGCACTTGTATATATTTATTTATTTGTTTGGCAATAAACGTATGTTACAAAAAAAAAGGCAGGGGCCTGCTAGGTAAGCCTTACTGATGAGTCCACTAGCAGGTCCCGGACGAAACACCCCTTCCCATTCCTTTTCCTTCTCTCTCGCACCTCAACACAACAGCCACAGAAGGATGCATATTTTACAGACTGGACGCTTGATGATTCCGTCTGCGGTAGTCTTGATTGATACCACTCTGATGATGTGATCCCTTCCAGGGTGAAGTTCCACGATGCGTCCCATTTTCCACCTAAGAGGCGGCATATTGTCCTCTTTAATTACGATCAGCGTCCCTGGTCCAAATTTTGTTGTCGATGTAGTCCGCCATTTGTTCCTTTGCTGGAGTTGGTGAAGATACTCGGTGTTCCACCTTCGCCAAAAATGCTGCAACATACTCTGGAGATGCTGATACCGATTAAGCCTGTTTTCCTTGATGTGAAACAGATCTGGTTCCGGAAAAGTGAGTAGGGACTCGCCGATCAGAAAGTATGCAGGAATAAGAAGAGATAGATCAAGCGGATCATCGGATATGGAACTGATGGGACGGGAGTTGAGGCATGCATCTACCTGAGTCAGTACAGTATACATCTCTTCGTAGGTTAATTTTATTTCGCCTGTTACCCTTTTTAGATGGTATTTTAAAAATTTTACGGTTCCCTCCCATAAACCTCCAAAATGTGGCGTACGGGGAGGAATAAAATGCCATTGAATACGGTTATCGGTTAGGAATTTTATCACTCGTTCCTGGTGTTGTTCTTTTCATAATAAACTAGCTAATTCTGACAGTTCATTTCGTGCACCAACGAAGTTTGAACCGTTATCGGAAAATATTTTATGACAGAGACCCCGGTGGGCAATATACCTCCGTAAGCAATTTAGAAAGGCTTCCGTTGTCAAATCGGTTGACAATTCTAAATGTACCGCCTTGGTAGCGAAGCAAACAAATATACAGAAATATGCCTTTAATATAATTTTTGATCGTGTTCGCTCCTTTATATACACTGGGCCGGCGTAGTCGATCCCACAGGTATAGAAAGGTCGTGTTGGTGTAACTCATGCAGCAAGTACGTTTCCCATGAGACAAGTCGGACTTTTAGGATTCGCTTTAAAACATGGTATGCATCCTCTGATAATCCCTTTGATTAATTTCCTGCCTGCCAGAGGCTAATATCGCATGCGTATCGAATAAAGCGTTGCCTGACAACCTGCATGGGACAGTCTTAAGTACTCTGATAGAAGGAGTAATTTTGTAATACGGTGTTTTGCTGGTAGAACTATCGGATGTTTGTGATCAAAGGAAATCTTTGCATTGTTTAACCTACCACCCACTCTGAGTAATCCGTTTTCATCTAAGAATGGATTCAAACTAATTAACGGACTCTAATTAGAAATTTCTTTATTTGAATTTAATGCCTTGATCTCATCCGGTAATTGTTCCGCTTGAGTGAGTCTAATAATTAATGTTTCGGCCCTTATGATTTCGTTAACAGTAAGGTATTTACGAGATTCTTTTGCTTGACAATTTCAAACCCTTTCGTGATTGAATCCTTGATTTTATATTATTTATAAAACGCAAACAATATGCAACTACGCGTGTAAGCTGCATTATACTGGAGCATTTATAAAAGAGAAAATTATCAACAGTTGTGACACAAACGAGTGTACAAGAGGTTCTTAGACTCAGGTAGCGTTTCAACGCTCAATGGCTGGGCTTTCTTTACCGGTCATTGTGAATTATCTACCTGCAACCACATCGGACCGTTCCACCAAAGATCGGCATCAACCAGTAATGAAGGATCAATTCCTCGAGAGATTATGTCTGCTGGATTTTCGGAGGATGAGACATGCGCCCAGATACTTCGCGAAAGTGTCTGAATTTCCGCTGTTCTATTTGCCACGAAAGTCTTCCATTGTTTTGACGGAGAATTTATCCATGCCAATGTAATCATGGAATCACACCAATAATATTCCCTGACCGCGATGCCTAATGCATCTCGTACCTTTTTTACAAGTTGCATTAGTAATAGGGCTCCGCATAATTCTAACCGCTGTAAACTAATAGTTTTGAGAGGTGCCACCCGTGATTTAGCGCACAACAATTGAGTATTCCACTGGCCTTTCCTAATTAAGCTACGAATATATATACAAGCTCCGAAAGCCTTTTCGGATGCATCGGAAAACCCGTGGAGTTCTATTTCCAATGCCTTTAAAACTAGTGCTCGTCTGGGGACGCGGATTTTATTGATGGTCTCTAATCCTTCGCGAAACGTTGACCACCGTGTATGAAGGTGTTGAGGTAACGATTCATCCTATGATACCTGAATTTACCATAATTCCTGTAGAAGGATTTTTGCCTGAATCGTTGCTGGCCCTATTAAACCTAAGGGATCAAAAATTTGTGAAATTTCTGATAGAACTACCCGTTTGGTAATACGTGAACTGGAAGACCTTTTAACGGAGTAATGTAAGATGTCTTGACTGATATCCCATAATAAACCAAGTGCTTTGGGTCTTTATCTGGTATTAACTGCAAATTTGTGTGAGTTTCAATATTACTGGATAAAATGCTTTTATCATTTGAGGCCCATTTACGTAGCTCGAGACCTGCTTCGCTAAGAGTTTTAGATAACGTGTCCTTTAATTGAATAGCTTCTAGTTTGCAATCTGTACCTGTTAGTAGATCATCCATATAAAAATCGTGTATTATAATGCGGCTAATGTCAAGGTTAGTTTTTTCTTGACCTTCTCCTATATGGCGAAGAACTCTGGTAGCTAGAAACGGGGCTGAGGCGGTTCCGTACGTGACAGTATTTAAATTATAAGATTTAATGGGTGTATTACTATTTTTTCGCCATAAAATACGTTAGAATTTACGATCCTTGTACCGTACTAGGATTTGTCGATACATTTTTGCAATATCTGCCGATAAAACGTACCGATGTTTTCGGAACCGTAATAAAATAGCCAATAAATCGTCTTGTACTACTGGACCTACCCATTGAGTGTCATTTAAGGAAATGCCCGAGAAGGTTTTTGCCGAACCATCAAAAACTACCCGGAGTTTTGTCGTTGTACTACCTGATTTATAAACAGCGTGATGTGGAAGGAAGTATCCTAACTGCGTATCTGCGACCAGTGGATCGACAATTTCGCTCATATGACCCAATGCTTCATATTCCTCCATGAAATTAATATATTCAACAGCGAGCTAAGGATGTGTTTATAATTTGCACTCTAAATTGATTAATCTTTTCTCTGCCTGCTGTCTAGAATCTCCTAACTCCCTTAAATTTTTCTTAAACGGAATTGAAACTACATATCTTCCGTCTGTATTTCGCGTTACTGTCGATTTGAAATGATCTTCGCAATAGTGTGAAACCCCTTTTAATTCGGCAATATTCTCTGTTTTCCAAAATCGTTCTAACTGGTCGTGTAACATTTCGTTTGTGATTAACTGGCAAATTGTGCGTGTATCTGTAATTGATGACGGTACTGCTAAGTTACCTATTACTACCCAACCTGACTGTGTTTTTTGAATAGACGGATGTTTGGGTCCTAAAGATTGCCTTCCTACGCATAATAATTCCCAAAATAAATCTGACCCAATGATCATATCGACTTCCCTTGGAACATTGAATTGAGGATCCGCTAACTGAAATTTGGTGGGTATTGGAATCAACGACGAATCTATTGTGCGACTTGGTATATTTCCGGTGATATGAGGTAACACGAGGCAAGGAATTGATCTCCTGAATCCGTTATATCGAGATATTATTTCTGTATGTGTTTGATATTCAATATTTCTACCGAGTTTGCTAATACCAGAGACTCAAATATTTACTCGCTCGCATTCTAAACCTAGTTGTTTAATGAAATTTTCAGATATTGTTCAAAATTTGACTAAGGAATTTCTATATTAATTAACTAGTTTCCTTAGTCTTCGAATAGCCGGGAGAGGGAGAGTGGTATCGATAAAGGTTAAGAAATTGTCAACGCTGAGCTCCGTTTATAGTGGTGTTCCAGCCCGGAACACCGTTTATTTGGATTATACAAAATTAAAAAGAAGAGATTTTAATTGATGTTTCTTCCCGATGTATTGGCCTAGCCTGGTTGGTGCCCAACGGTCCTGCTGATCGGGTAGGTCAGGATCTTCACCTGCGAACAATTGTGGACTGTATTAGTTTTACAAAATAAATATTTATTATTTTCAAGCCCGAATCGTCGGCTTATTGCACGGCGTTCAGCCGTGTCGCGACGATTTTTTGGGAAGGTAGTTAATCCCGTTAAGAGATTAAGTGTTGAGCATCACGATGCTACAACACATACAGACCCGACGTGTCTGTGTGTTTTGACCACGTCTCGGTAAACACCGAGGATCTACTCTCTTATGTGTGTATTCGACTCGCCTATGAAATAGAGTACACACGCAATGCGTAGTCCCATGAAGGCCAGGTACATGGACCTGCAGAAACTGCAGAGTGCCTCCAGTGTAGCAATCACATAGCCGCTGGGGCCTCTGTGCATTGTTTCTACATTATTGGTGCATGCACCGCCGGGCCTACACTGCGACAGGCGTAGCTATTGCATCATAGCCTTTGCAGCTGTAAAGGAACGACCGTTGCTTCGATCCACAGATCGAGCGTATTCTGTGACTTTTTCAAGACCCCCGTGCGTGAATTTCATCTTCACATGATGCACGGGAACAGGAGACCTTTCCTCCACTAGAATACACCTGCTGTTCGTGGGCAGGATTTTAAGAAAGACGTACGCCATTCTGTGGGCGTGCACCCCCTAATGCTTCACATTTAGAGGACAGCAGAGATGCACGGGACAGACTGGGTGATTAATACCGTCCCCGGCGAACTCCGAAAGTCGGAGATCGACGGGTGTTCTTTCCTCTTTTCCAGAGGAATTCAGGTGCTTGTGTCAATGGACCATAAGAAACTTATGGGTGTCCACCGACGTCACGGAGCTGCGGAATGCGAAACGCACGAATCTCATAATTAAACGCCAACCGCGTTTAATTATAAATTCTTCCGCTTTTTCGATCGATGCGCGAGATCACGATAATCGTAAACGACACGTACTTTTCGACCGAACAAACTGCACTCCGTGACCGTTCCGTGTAATTTCGAACTTTGGCTTCTTGCGACGACTTCGCGCAATTCACTCTTCGAAACTCACTAACGGAATCTCTCTTCGTCCGTGAGCGCACGGTATTTAATACCTCACGGACGAAGCTTCTTTCTCTCTCACTCTCAAGCGTAATCGCCCCTTCTCATTTCGTTATTTTCAATTTGAATTAATCGAATAACAGGCGTTAGAGTCTCGACAAACATCTTTTTTGGACCTTGCGGTTCAATGCCCTCGCGCTGGCAGACAAGGCCAAGGCGATGTTTACCGAAATCCGCCCGTTGAAGTTACCCGATTATTGATATTTTTAATAACGGTAGAATTAGAGGTCGCGAATCCAGGGGCGTCGCTATGTGCGATATCGCCCGAACCTCTTTCCGAAATGCACTTTTTTAAACAGATATAAAATGTGATTGAGAACCAGAGTCTAATAAGAGTCTACATTCCCATTTACTGCCATTGATGTATTTAACATCAATAGTAGCTGTTGCCAAAAAGGTAATTTTATCGGACGTGTTGGCTAGTATTGTTTGTACCGTAAGCGAATCATCTAATAAGTTGGTCTGGCCTGCAATATTAGGATTTGATGATTGATCCTTCAACTCTGTTTGATTTAATTTCGTGGAACGAACCTTATTTGACTGATAATCTAAGTGCAATAGTGTATTATGTTTTCCCGAACATCTTTTACAAGTCCCTCGCGTACAATCTGAACTTCTATGTCCTACATTTAGACAATTAAAACAGACTTGTAACTTTTGGACCTTACCTCGTCGTTCAATGGGACTAAGCCTCAAAAGATTAGCACAACTATGTAATTTATGGTCTGCTTTGCACAAAATGCATTCTTCACGCGTACTTGCTACATGTGTAGTAACTGTTCTAATTCTATCCTTCCTAATATCATTTGCTGTGCTGAATTTGTTACAAATCGATTTGTCCGAAAATGTGCGTTCCAAATATTTACTATGACCTCCAGAAATGTTATTGTTTAAAAACGTAACGGTTGAGCACCGCAAAATTCGCCGTCAGTTTTTGTCGGTTGTTCCAGTTTGCGATGTCACCGTCCACGGGTAGGCATCGCAAAAAACCGTTGACGAAGACGACCTAGGCTCGCCTGTTTTTCAATGTTCTTGCCACGCACCGTCCGGTGCGTGAGTCATTGGAAAACAAAATAGGTGATGGGCTAGGTCGCACGTGCCGCGGCTAGATTGAAAAACAGAGAGAAACAGGAGAGGGAAAGAGAAAAGAATATGAGACTCGTCAGCGCCTCTTATCGGCGCTGAAATTAACGAAAATGCGCGTTCGTCGGGGGAAGCCGACGAACGATACAGTGTATCACAGTTAATCACAGGACCTCGAGCGAGCGACTTCGACGATCCAAGTCGTGCCGCAGAACGAGAAGTATCCTGCTGAAGAAGAGTAACGCGAGTAACCGGAGTCTCCACGTGGCCAACGTGCGTCGACTCCCTTCGCGCTCCACTGTCATTGGAAGCGATTTTAGGGTTTTCCAACCTTGCTTCCGCCGAGAAACCAGGCTTTAGCGTCCTGCTTCTCGGCCCTATCGTCGATTGCAGGGAAGGGTGCTCTGTGAATCAGGTACACGACAGGAGAACATAGTTCGTGGCTGCTCACTGATTCACAGCGTCAGTCGCCTACCGCTTTTGTCGCCCTCATCTGCCGCTGGACTAGCCGTGCTCTCCCGTGAGACTGTTTCCAAAGACAGGAGAGGATCCAAGCGGTCTGCAGGATCCTCTTGTCTGCTCACGCGCTCGCGGTGCATACACACAAGGCGTCAGCACCCACAGTGGTTGCGTAGGTGAGGGAGTTCAAGGCCGAATCGGGTGCACCAAGGGAGGAGCCTAACAACCTCCACCCTTTGGGGCTGATTCCGGTATTATCTGCAGACGTAGAGTAGACTCCTTTTTGGTTTGTCGCTCTCGTCTAAAAAATACAGTCCACTTCGCCGCACAGGCAAAAGGCAGTTGTCACCACGGGCCGACGGCAATCGTGCGTGACGTAATTCGGCCAGCTGATCGTACACGGAGCCCGTGACGTCAGAACTGTAGCGAGCGTTTTTGTTCCAGAGCCATCGAGGAGTCCGCCGGGAGAAGGAACAGCCGAGGCGTTTTCCGCTCTCTCTCTCTTTTTTTTTTTCTCTCTCTCCGGCTTGTAACAATATACGGCCGCTCGTTGCACGAGCGGCGAAAATAAGAAATTGTGTACTATTCTTAACCTCTTCCTCTTTCCGAGCTGTTTGGAGTCCGGGAATCCGATCGCTAATTTTATTTACGTATACTCCAAACAAAATCAAAAGATGTACATAACAAACCTAATTCAGCGTTTCAAAATGGAAGATTCTCATCCCGTAAGAGTTCCGGCTGATCCGAACGTAATTTTAAGATAGGAAGAGAGCGAACGAGCCTGCGACTTTCCATATAAAGCTGTAGTCGGAGCATTAATTTTCGCGGCCACAGTTTCAAGGCCAGATATTTCATATGCAGTGGGAGAAGTTTGTAGATATATGGAAAAACCTGCGAAAAGCCATGTTGCAGCTGTTAAGCGAATTATTAAATATCTTCGCGGATACACGGATATTGGTATAATGTATGGTCCTCAACCGTCAAACCTTGTTGGTTTTACGGATGCGGACTTTGCTCGTGATTCTGACAGTAGAAGATCTATATCAGGTTATATATTTTTATATAACGGAGGACCAATTACTTGGTCCTCGCGTAAGCAACAAACTGTTGCATTATCAACAACAGAGGCGGAGTTCGTTGCGTGTTGCGAAGGGACTAAGAAGGCGTTGTGGCTAAGACAAATGTTAAAGGACATTGGTAAATTACATGATGAGGCCACATCGATCATGGTAGACAATCAAAGTGCAATTCGGAGAATTAACAATGGTGTATTCCATAACAGAACAAAACATATAGACATTAAATATAACTTTATTAAAGATGCCTACAATAAAGAAATGGTAAAGATTGATATGGTCTCAAGTGCACAACAACTTGCTGATGTCTTTACAAAACCACTGACTCAAGATAGATTTAAAGAAATTTTAATGAAAATAGGACTAAAGTAACATTGAGTGCAAATCACGAGTGGGAGTGTTAGAGATGTATGCGTGATTTGTGGGGGGTCTGTGTGGGTGTGTAGGCGTGCGACTGTGTTTTGTCTTTTGTCTTTTATTGAGAGGTCTAACACATAGTAAGCTCCAAAATATACCTGCACCTATTAGCAGGTCGATCCGTCTAGACCTTGCAAAGTCGGGGTCTACTACCGTCACGCCCGCAGGTATAGGGGTCATTACACGATGAAGCTGTACGTTTGGCATGTCTTCGGTAATATCCTTAATTACTAGACACCACATGACTGTACGAAAACTATTGCACCTTGACTCCATTGTAATTTGTACCCTCGAATGAATGGAATTACTTGATTTGCCTAAACCACCGACGATTGTTTGTACGAATGTACCTGGGATACCTAATTTATTGCAGAACGATTCCGTTATAAAATTCGCCTGAGAACCGACGTCTAGCAAAGCGCGACATTCATGCAACTTGCCTACCTTGTCTGTAACATATACCAACGCCGTAGAAAGTACAGAATAATCTACTAGTTCGATTTCTGAGTTTGAAACACAAGCTTGTACCGAGAAACTAGTCGACGGTTCTTGAGAGATCGTTTGCGTTGCCGACGGTTGCGCAACCGTCGGTTGCACTGAATCTATAGCTACTATTGGTGCCTCATCTCGATGCAGAAGAGTGTGGTGCTTCTTTCCACAAGTTCTGCATTTTCCCCGCGTGCAGCTTTTGATACTATGTCCTGGCATGAGACAATTAAAACAACAACGTAGATTTTTAATTGCTTCATGCCGTTCGGAATGGCGCATAGCCTTCAACTTTGTGCAATTATGCAATAGATGCTCACCATTACAAAGTAAGCAACTCTTTGTACTATTTGCAACGTGCACTACCGAGTCAACTCTATTCTTGAAATTATTCTGTCCTATATGTCTATTTGATCTAACCGTACTAATAGCGGATTCCTTATTGATAATTGATCTCTCAAGAAGCATGGCATGTTGCTCTAAGAAATGCAACATGTCTTCGAATTTTGGAGCATTTGACATGCTGAGTCGATGTTTCTCCCACTCTTTACAAGTTGTTGCATCTAATTTTTTCGACAAAATCAAAATGATTAGAGTGTCTCATTTATCAACGGCTTCACCTAACGCGTCTAACGCGAGCACGTGATTATTTGCCACATCGGCAAATTCACGGATTATGGCACTCGTTTGCTTGTGAATCGGCGAAATTTCTAGTAACGCATTTCCATGGTGATAAATTAGCGATTTGGTATCTTCGAATCGTCTTTTCAAAGTAAACCAGGCGAGATCATAATTAACTTCAGAAACACCCAGTGATTGTATTACGCGAGCCGCAGAACCCTTTAACGATGAGTTTAAATAATGGAATCGCTGAATGTTCGACAGAGATGCATTATTGTGAATTAGGGATTCGAAAGTATCACGGAAACGTAGCCAGTTGTTGTAGTTTCCGTCAAAAATGGGCAACACGATTCTAGGGAGACGCGGAGTAACTTGCGAATCTGTCAATGCAGGTGACGCTGAAACGACCGTAGGGCTTGGTCGTGATACTGAAGGAACACGCGCTATGTATCTCTCAGCCTTTGCCATGCAATTGAAATATGTCGTTTCAAACTCGGTTCGCTCGTTTTCATGGAAGGATTCCTAATCTGTACCGGCAGCTAGCATCACAATCTGTGACTGTATGCTATCAAATTTATCATACAGATACTCTTTCCTTTTCATACGTAACTTTAATGCGTCTATGTCGGTATTTTCATTTGCCGTTTCAAGAAAATGTCTAAAGCGAGTCATACCGGTTTTAATCTGACCGCGCGAGGAAATTAACTGTTTAACTTCCATTTCTAATAATCTTCTACGCAAATCGAATATGTGAGAAGAAACTTAAGAATTTGGATGGATCAGTGGATAGGCGATTTGACGCTGAGTCCGCTGCAATCCGTTGTATGCTCTAGTATGACTTCAAGGTTTCTTAAGGGCCTGCTATCTCGTCCAGGAGTGGGATGTCACAAGTTAGAACGTCCTGTCAACTTCCTAGATGTGGTGGCCGCCTTCTTGGATGATGTCTTGACTTGGTTGAATGTCAAACCAGCTGGCTTGTTGAAGATTGTAGCTTCAAGTTTGACAGCTGGATCCTCGAATCCAAAGTCACGGTGTATTGAGGTTGTTTCACCTTTATACAGAGTACTATGAATCACTGTATCCGGCTCGAAGGACCAATGTCTGGGACTCCACGATTGTTACAGGTGTAAAATCGCTCGAGTTCCGGGTGAGAATGCACGTGGTGTGCCGACTAACAAGTTCAAATTCTATACCAAGTTATACTATGATGTTTCAATGCTATGTTGTTATACTATTTCTTGTTCTATACTATACTGGTGTTATGCTATGTCTTGGTATACTATGCCTGAATACTATATCAATACTATAGTTATACTATAATACTAGGTCTCGGCGCCGAAGTGTCTCAGTTTTATATGGAGGAGTTCGACTGGTCACTCCTCGATACCTCAAGGCGATACGCTAATTGGTTAGAGCCAAAAAGTCAAAACTCCAATTAGCAGTATGCACTGTGTGCCACCAACCCCTGTTCTTATGCACCACCCCGCTAACAACGACGGTGACGACGGCGACGACAACAACGCCGTCGTACAGTGGCTCGGCTGGTCGAATAGCAGCTACGACGACAACGACGACGATGGTCTGCGGCGGACGAATCTCTACGGCGGCCGTAACAATAAGCAACATCTATTTAGGGGCAGCTCTGTTAACCGGGAGGTCGCCGGTGGGTCTATTCATCTCCCCATCGACCGCCCCGCCCGTTACCAGGGCGAGGGCGAGGAGGGCTGCGACAGAGCTTCCCGAGGCTGCCCCAAAGAAGAGGAGGGCGGGGTACCACCCCAGGCCCGTCCCCCTCCAAGTCACCGGCCTCCGGGAGAGAGGCATCACCACCGGCCGCAGACCGCTCCACCCCAAGGAGGAGGACTCGGGCGGAAGCGACGTCGACCGAGTCCAGGAAGAGGAGAGGGGGGCTGCGCCCCAAGACTATCGTTGACACACCCACCAAGGGGGCCCCAGGGGTAGGGCAGAAACCTAAGGGTAGGGTGGCGGCGGTGGATCGCAAGTCCCGCTCGCTTAGCCTCCTACCGACCATTAAGGAATCGTCGTCGGGGTCCGACGAGTACTCGGAGAAAGAAGATGGGTGGCGAACTGCCACAAGAAGACGTGGACCTGGCAGGAAGAGAGTTGGGCGGCTTAACGACACCCCGCCGCCCAGGGTCGCGCCTGCGAGGGAGCTGCCATCGCCGGATCATGTCGAGAGGAGGGAGAAGGTGAAGACACCGCCGGCGCCAATCCGAGTAGCGCAACAGGTGGATGAAGGCGATGGACCTCGACAGGGGACCGATATAATAGGAAATAAATTAATTAGTCGTAAGATTAAAGTAGTGACGGATCGGGCGACGTGTCTATGTGTTTAGACCACGTCTCGGTAAATACCGAGGATCTACTCTCTTATGTGTGTATTCGACTCGCCTATGAGATAGACGATTCTGTCGCAATACACACAACGCCTTCTTCCGTTCGTTCCCCTTGCGTGTGTGTTGTAAGGACACACACAATGCGTAGTCCCATGATGGCTGGATGCATGGATCTGCATAAACTGCAAAGTGCCTCAAGCGTAGCATTCACATCGCAGCCGGGGCAGCTCTGCGTTGTTTCTACATTATCAGTGCATGCACTGCCGGGCCTACACTGCGACAGGCGTAGCTAAATTGCATCATAGCCATTGCAGTTCTAAAGGAACGACCGTTGCTCAATCGTGCTCAAATCGAGCGTATTCTATGGCTTTTTCAAGATCCCCGTACGTGAATGGGCGTCCCCAGATTCGCATTAATGCAACGGGAATAGGAACAAATATCCTCCTCTAGAATACACCTGCTGCTGGTAGGCAGGTTTTAAAGAAAGATGTACCCTATCCTGTGTGCGTGCACCCCCTTAACGCTTCACAAATAAGGACAGTAGGGATGCACAGGACAGCAGTAGGTGATTATTACCGTCACCGGTGAGCTCCGAAAATCGGAGATCGCCGACTGTTCTTTCCTCTTTATCAAGAGGAATTCAGGTGTTGTTATGACGGTGGACCATAAGGAACTTATGGCGGTCTATTCAATCTATAGTCCATATATCCAATTCTAGAGTCTCCCACACTGTGTGGTCGATGCACGTTACTACGAAAATCGTAATATAAGCGTACCTTTTGACCGGAAATACTCCACTCCGTGACTTGTTCCGTTTTCAAGTGTGACGAATGTACAGACCGACTTCTCTTCACTAAGCAAAAGCTCAAAACGGAATCTCTTAAATGTCTCGTGGAAGAAATGCGTCTCTCTCTCTCTTGCTCGCATACAGAACGCCCTTTCTCGAATCGTTATTCGCAATTTCGAATTAGTCGAGCAACAGGCGTTAGAGACTCGTTAAACATCTTTTTTGTCCTTGCGGCTCGATGTCCTCGGGCGACAATAGCCAATACCAAGACGATGTTTACCGAATCCGCCGTTAGACGTTACCCGATTATTGTTGCGTTTAATAACTATTAAATCAGAGGTTGCAAATCCAGGGACGTCGCTGTGCGCGATATCGCCCGAACCTTGTTTCGAGACGCACGTTTCTAAACACTATTTATTTGCTTATTTATTCAGATATTTATTCTCTTATTTCTTTATTTATTTGCCAACATTTATATATCTATTTATTTATTTCTCACTGGTGCCGCCGGAGGAATAACATTACTTATTTATTATGTAGATTAAGCCCGACTTACCGGGAGGGCCAGCGTGCTCCAGCGCTTAAATATTAGGGGGACCGGAAAGTAATGTCGTTTTCTTACACATAAATTCAAACACATAAATTTTTAAAGAGTTTTTATTTTCAATCAATGATGTAATCACCCTCGTTATCAACAATCTTCTGCCATCTAGTGTGCAAATTTTCAATGTTGGATTGATAAAAATCAATTAGTTTTTGAGCAAAATATCTGGAGATGGCATTTTGTATGTCATCCAAATTTGCAAATCTTTTGTCACTTAAAAAGTGTTATAGAGATCGGAATAAATGGAAATCTGATAGTGCAACATAGTGCGAGTATGGTGGGTGAAGCAGAACCTCTCACCTCAATTCATTAATTTTTTCCAGGGTCTGTCTTGCACAGTGCGGTCATGCAATTATCGTGTTGCAGAATAACGCCTTTTCTGTTAATAATCACTAGCCACTTTACAATTGAAGATTGGTTTACTCGATCCAACTGTTTACAGTAAAAGTCTGCATGTACAGTTTGTCCGGATTTCAGCACTTCAAAATGAATAACGCCGCGAATACTTCATCAAACACACAAAACGGCCTTTTTGGGGTGCAAACCTGGCTTAGCAGTACTTCGTGGCGATTCATTCGGAGAGAGTCACTGCCTTTTGCGTTTTGGATTCCCATAGAGGACCCATCTTTCATCTCCAGTGATCAAGCGATCAAAAAACGCTTCTGTATTATGCTGTTAAAGCAGTAGGTTGCATGTGGTGGATCGGTTAGCTTTGTTCTCTTCGAACCAATTATGCGGGACTCAAATACCCTGCTCTGTTTACTTTTTCAATCTGTTGCAAATGTTCTTAGATAGTCGATCAAGATTGTTTAAGACAGTCTAACACTTACTCAATTGTCTTACATGGATTTGCTTCCACTTCCGTTCTTAACATGTCATTGTTTAAAGTTGTTGGTCTCCCTGATCAATACGAGTCAAAAAGATCAAAATTACCGGATTTGAACTTAGCAAACCACCTCTGACATTTGCGAACGTCTAATCCATTTGAGTATACATTGTAAATGTTTTTGATAGCAACTGTTGAGTTACTACCCTTGCGAAACTCAAAAAGCATGCAATGTCGGATACCTACCTCTTCTGGTATTTGGCTAGCTATATCACTCAAAATTGCAAAAGAAATTTTAATTCAATTATTTACAAATAAACAAGTCTCTATAACTTTAAAATGCCTTTGGTATGATTTTGAAGTACACAATGAGCTGAGAAATGACGATCAAATATTAACATGCGCAGAAACGACATTACTTTCCGGTCCCCCTAATA
>JAOPTO010001300.1:0-148427 GCA_033822845.1 Tetrapedia diversipes
TGATCTTTGAACGTTTCACTGACGAGCAGTGCACTCCCGTGAATCAGATAAAGAGAATTGAACTCTTCACTGCTCACTGATTGACGGTGCAAACACACTCGCTAGAAACTCAGAGCAGTGACAATTTTATAGCGTTTTGAAAATTTTCTAGTCATAAACATAAGGAAGAGTAACAATCGAATTAAACAAACTAATTATATTGAACATTTATTGAAAAATTATGACATAGAAAATTCAAAAGAAGTATCAACGCCTATTGTTAACATAGACACAAATATAAACCAGAGAAATGCTTAATCAAAAGGTAACTTTCCATATAGAAGCCCGATGCTGCGATGGGGGGCACTCTGCAGTCTCTGCAGGTCCATGCATCTTGCCAACATGGGACTACGCATTGCGTGTGTCTTTACAACACACACGCTTTTAGAACGAACGGAAGAAGACGTTGTGTGTATTACGACAGAATTGTCTATTTCGAGACGAGGCGAGTCGAATACACACATAAGAAAATAGATCCTCGGTATTTACCGAAACGTGGGCTAAACTCACAGACACGTCGGATCTATATATGTCGAAGCATTGCGATGCTCGCACATAATCTCTTAACAGGATTAGTTACCGAGAAGTCGTTGCGATACGGCTTACCACCGTCTAATAAGCCAACGACTCGGACTTTCAAGGAATAAATATGAGTATTAAAATTAGTACAGTTCACAATTGCTCACAGGTGAAGTGACCAAGCCAACCAGCCGGACCTCTGGGCGACCACAAGGCTAGACTCGTCAGACAATAATAATATAATAAACATTGTTTGTTTTCCGTTTTCTCTCCATTGTATTTCAAATAAACGGTGTTCCGGAACCGAACACCAAAAGAAATATAGCTCAGCGTTGACCTTCTCTAAACCCTTTATTGATTCCACTCTCCATCTACAGGTTCCTCGTAGACTGGAAAGTTTAATGTTATAAATTTTCTTAGTCAGATTACGAACAATATTAAAGGGCTATGCCCATCTAGTAAGTAAATAAATAAATAAATAATTTTGAAAACTAGAACTAATTGAGCGACAAGTTTAATCTATTTTATTGAATCAGGCGATATCGGTAAGGAAGTAAATAATATTTCGAGCACAATTGCAGAGTGATCTAATTACAACAGCACCGGATCAAACCGAGGCACTAATTTTAGGTGTAAAAATTACGGAAGAGCGAAACGGACGACAAATAACAACGTTAGTAGAGAAGCGAGCCTGAAACAGGTTGAGGTATCTCGTTTGTAAGGAGTAACTGTAAATTGGTAGCACAAGTGTCGATAAAGTAGAATGTTAATAATTTGAGTGACATCTAGAGTCCTAATTCTAAACCTAAGTGTCTGCCCTTGTATATATATATGTATGTAAGAATGTAGCTGTTCGCTCTATGGCGATGGTTTCTGTTGATAATAAAGAAGACTTGTATACCTTAATGTACTTTATTAACAACACCAAATATATGCTTTTACACACGTGTGCTTTCTCTAAGGATTCGCTACTCTCTACTTTCGGAAAAACCGTTAGGATTCCCCTTTCATTTCCTACGGGATAGTCGGAAACTAATTTCGACCCGCGGCCGGTAAAGTAGAGTAGCGGTGTCGCCACAAGAAATATATCAATGCTGCCATCTGTTAGCAGAGGACACAAGTCATTTACATGTCTCAAACACGAAACACATGCATGCACTCATGCCCATGCCCACACATACGGTACTAATGGATAAACATCGTTCACCCTATACAGGGTACTACTATATTATACACCAGAGCAAACAATAAAAAGCCGAAATCACTAAGTTGTCTAAGTTTATTATACAATTTCCCAATTAATTTAACAATATACACCACGTTGCCCATACGTTTTAGATCAGTGAGAATCCTATAATTGTAACATACACATTGAAAATACTGTATTAAAATTAAAATCCAAGCCTCAATAGTTTTGACACACAAAACAGGGATGTATAGTTTTATTTATTTCTAAATTAGATTTACATTAAATTATTTATTGTTCTTGTTGTATTATTAAAAATATATCACTTATTATTAACTCATTGCGGACGAGTGTCGATATCCGATATCAGAAATACATGTATATCCGCCGAACTCTCGCGCTGCGGCTGGCGTACATCTGTCATCGAAAACGTAATACCTCAAAAAGTATTCGTTCACTGTATTGTAAGGAAATTCATATACTTCTTACAGAGCATGGTGTATCCTGCATGGAGCAATTCTTTTGGCGGCAAAATATCTTTTAAGGAGGCTGGTAACGAATCTCAAAGTTTCACCGATTTTTCACGCCTTGAATACAAGCTTTTCTGTATTCTTTTTTTAATGACAGGGCGATAGAGTATTAAAAATTAAACATTTTCTATTTAAAAGGTTTTGCTTCAGCAAGTACCATTACAAAGTTATCTTTAAAAAATGAGAGAAAACTCAGAAACTTCAACGCTGGTTTGACCCCTTTAAAATGGCATTTAGATGAAAAGGAGAGATTAATTCATACTTATACTATTACGATCTAGATACCCACAAAGTTTTATCAAATACTTCTATCAGACTCAGAATTTCAGGGTTAAACGAATTTATTTGCTACATAGTGTACGAATACTTTTTGGAGCCACTGTAGGTGTTGTTTTGAACTACACCACACAAAGCAAGAACATAAAACGTCTCATATCTAAACACGCATAAATTTGTTTGTTTATGATTTCGTTAGATTGTATGAAAAACTTATTTATATAATCCTTCAGTTTTTATAACGCAAACGTGCGACGTAAATATTTTCTTCACTGCGCGCTCCGGTACCTGTCGTCCACAGGGACGCTCACCCATCTAGCGGCTCCGTCCGCAAAGGATTAAAAGAATTTAGATTTTGAACAACAGTATTATATTTTTACTGGTAATGATATAATTGTTGAAAATCAATAGAAAATTGTATAATTGCGACATCTATGAGTGACATTGTGACTGTCGTTTTCTCTTGTTTCATAGATTGTGTGCGGTGTGTTCATGTTCTCATTTCTTTGTTTTTGTTATCTTTTGTTACCGTTATCTTCACGTATAACGGTTACATCTTATTCGTTCCCAAGTTTATGTATAAAATATAATTTTTGTTTTCGTATTTATTACTGAAGTTTGCCACTGGCTTATTTACTTTAATATTCCATCAATAACCAATGCTTTCCTAATACAGCACTACTGTCTTCCGCTAACTTGAAGTCCAGCGGTGAGAAAAATGGAAAGGATACACCGATTGTCATCCACACATTCAATTGTAGTTCGCTATTCGTCGCGGCAGTTACAAACGTATATGGGCTGTCTGACAAAGAGGTCAGCGCGATAAAGAGAGATAATGAGAAACACAGAGCCCCATTGGCATAAATGCAACATATTGCAATTATACAATAGTTATATCTAATATATGACAACAATTTTTGCTAGTTTCTTTGCAATATGCTAGGAAAGCATTGGTTATATATATATATAAAGTAGTACAGATACTACTTTTCAAATCCATTTTAATTTTACCGCGTAAATTGTCGGTAATACAGATCGCATAAAACAATAGGTGTTATACAATCAGAGAATATACGAGAAGACGGATATAGACCACAGGAAGAAAGGTGCAAGTAAGTGAGACACGGTACACAAAGAAGTTTAAGAAAGATAGGGAAGAATAGGCTTAAATGTCGTTTCTTTATTTATAGGTAAGAAAACTGTAAATAATGTAAAGAAACTTCAACTATTGTTTAATGAATATATCTATTTATAGTGAAACACAGTTCAGTTTATTTACCCAGAAAATTTTATAAAGAACAGACGAACATTATATATAATTACCAGTAAAATTATTATATGCGGTAATAGCAAAGTCAAATTTCAATACCTTTAGAACATTGTTCTCTTGGGAAACATGGCTTAATAGTCTTTCGTACAGAATGACTAGAGTTATGTTAGATTGTATAATACAAACTATTTGATTCTATTAAAGAAAATTAATTATATTTTAAGAGCATCTTTGTTACTTTACCTATAGAAAAATGGTTAATATCAAATATCATTCTTTTTTATGTTAAATAACTCTTATGGGATAAAACAGACATTTTATGCATTAACCCTTTGAACTCGAAGTTTTTTTTCATTCATATTACCAACAACTCGAGGCAATTTCAGTGGAAAGATCATATTCACATATAAGTAAATGATATGCTCGTTAACAGAAAAGTCATTGTTGTATGTTGTTTTTTTAATTAATTATGGATGCAAATGTTATAATATATAAAAAAAAAAAAATTATGAAAGTATTACATTTTGTAATCCGCGAGCTATGACCATTTTTTGTCACCAGGAGCGGAATATTTTATATATAATAGTTTTTACGATTTGTATTTGTCCTAAGGTTATGATCAGAGAGTTATTTGTATTGTCTCCATAGCGGAACCATCGAGTTTGAAGACAAATTTTAAATGGCTCCGCTCCGGAGCCCTCGAGTGCAAAGGGTTAAATATGAGAATTAACAAAACCTCGGTAGTTAATAGTCTCCAAGTTTTATATTTATATACATATTGAAATAGGAACGCAATTGAAATCTATCTCTACTATGGCAGAATGCGTGGCTAAGGCTCAGAACGTGCGACTCAGGTGGGGATGGGCGGCCCGACCCCTCTGCTCCTGTGCTATCAAGTGGCTTCAAGCGAGCAGAAGACTATACTAGACTTTACCAATAATAAACGAGAACCTGGAAAGTGGAAGAGATTAGGTGGAGCGGGCTCCCGATTCCCCTTGAGTCGCGCATCATTTAGCTAGTTGGCACTCGGTCGTCTTTTCCTTTCTCAACAGTACTTCAACCAGCAAATCCATCAAACCGTAACTTCGATGAGTTTCCTTTGTACAATATCATGTTTTCGTTGTAATGGTAACTCAATGCATCATGTAGGATTTCCCTAAATCATCATTGCAGCAAGATCAAGAGTTTCGCAAAAGTTATAATTTATAAAAGCGAAATAAACAGTAAGCAAAACTAATTTATTCCGTTTGTTTTTGTATTATAATTTGGCAATTTGTAACAATTCGATACACTATACAATTTTTTCGGTTAAATATATATTCAGTATTCAAGTTAAATATGCTTCTATTTTTTTAATTTCGTTATTTTCCTAAAATTCTAATAATTGATTTACCTTCCGATTAAAATCGATACGACAGCAATTACAATGACCCATACAGGACTAGTACGTCCGGTGCCCACAAATTTATTGGTAAATAGGTAAGATATTCCAATAATTCAATACCTTCCCTATCATTTACCAAATAATAAAAACTACGTTTGGACACGCCCACAATATCTACTAATATATATAATAATATATAAACAGTCAGCTATACAGTATACAGGTATTCAAAATTTTCAAATCTACTCCTTTAAATAAAAATAGGAATACGTATATGTATACGTATACGTAAAATAGTTCAAGACGTTAATATTTTAGTAGAATCGCAACAATAAAGTCTTGCAATGTTTCATTTATAAAGGGTGTCCCAAAATTAACGCAAGTAATTTTAATAGAAAACACAGGTTTATTTACAGAAAATTACGGAAAATTACACGACCAGGAAATGATTGCAACAAAATGGGACGTATGTGCTAGCAAAGCTGTAAAGGATATTTATTTGATATGCTATTCCACATATAATCCTATACAGTATTTATGAATCAATAAAAAATATACAATTTTTAATTATAAACCTGTGTTTTTTATTAAAAATTACATCTTACGTGAATTTTGGAACACCCTTTGTAAACGGTAATATTCCATTCAGGAATTTTTTTTGGAATTCTCTCTCGAATTCCTGAAATTATTCGAAGCTTATGTACTTACATGCGGCTAATGTAGTAGTATAAGTAAAAAGGAAAGTCCTCCGAAACTCCTGTCCCGAAGTCGGCATCACAGTTGATTCACAGTCCAATCATATTGTTGACTTGCACGAACACACCACTGTATTAGGCCTGGATAAGTACAACATTTTCTCGTTAAATATTCTTTTCATCTTTTATCGATTATCCTCTACTATAATCTGCTGTAAATAAAGATCAAGTAGGACTAAAATATTACATCCTAGTAACTAAATGCTCGTGTCTCAGTAGTTAAATGCAAATGTTTAATGAGAAAATACTGTAATTACACTGAAGTTGAAACTTTCTTTGCTGATAGCATGGTAACACTTCGATCGACTACGGGCAAAGATGGTTGCACAAAATGGCGGATCGGCCACGTGTAAAATTTTAAATTTTAAATTAAAATTTGAAATGTCTCCAATTTTGATTCATGAATCAACTCGATTTTACACTCAAAATGTTCACACCAGTCTCCTCTATTGATTCAAATGAAAGCAACATTGCCACGGACCTTCGCGTGAAAATAATCCGCAATAAAGTCGACGGCGTTCGCAAAACCGGTTACTCGCTAACGTATTATCATTTTTGCTAAATTTTCTAATTATCTTGATACAACAAGTGCAAAATATTTTGGCCAATCATAATTAAACACGAGTTTTATATGAAGCAATACGATTTGACTGGAAATGTTGAGAAAAGAGCACTCTAATTCGTGAAAATTATCAAAGCATTCCGCAAATTCTAAACACATCTATACCCCTCAAAAACACAACCTATCCTGGTGAAGAACTATCGACAAGTGTAATACCATATTTGAGATGGGAGTTCTCCAGAATTACCCCCTCCTCTCTTACGACACACACCGTGTCAGCGTGAGTCGTATTGAACGACTTCGTAAAATCCAAAAACAGCGAATAACAATCTTTCTTTCTCGCTCTTGAAGTGCTGAAATCTGGCTGTGTAATAAACAAGTTTTTGACACGCATGAGATCTTGACTGCGAGGGCATACCTATTTTCATTGTTCCACATACAAAGTGTTCTCATGTAATGAAAAAATTTTTGTCACATAAAAATTATAAACTAAAACCACGGTTTAATTATTTAAAAAGATTTTTCTTTGAATCTCATACAATTGTTAACACGATGAATAGATATCGATGAAATTTTATACCTTTATTTTATATTTTCCTTCCAAGGTGTGGTAAAATTTTTAGCACAATTAGTTCACAAACAATGATGGTTTCCGCTTATAGTATAGAATTGACATTATTTCCCGAATTTAAAATTCTAGTTTATATTTAAACATTTCTGTATTATTAAACAATACATATTTTCGTAATTATCTGTTAAATGGTCTTCACTTTCGATTTTGATGATTTTCAAATATATTGAAAACGGCCTGTCATTGCTTGATGCTTGTTTACATTCGCAACACAAAGAAATGTTTCTTCAGTCTGTTTTGTCACCCGATATCGTAACCGTTAGAACAAACGCGGTTTACACGTGCACATAAAATATCTGGAACTGTAAATTGGGACAATGATTTGATCCTAAAATTAACTAAGGATCACCGTTTTACCATTTCATCAGAATAATTTCTAATGAAAACGATAAATGTAGAAATATAAAAGAAGGTCGGTAAATAGAGATCCGCGGAATTGTTGACAAAGATATAACAAAAACTAAACGGAAAATGAAAAATTTAATTGCTTAGTTCTACAGCAAATGGAAAAAAAGAAATTTGCGACAAAGGCCAGAACTAAAACTGAATTTATGCATTTCCAAAATGGTTCGCGAATAATTACATGCTATTTCTTCGTCATAAGAATAAAGTTTGGAAATGTAGCGATGGAGGTTTGAATTCCAGTGTCGTATATTTGAATATATGTACAAATACCCGTCGATGGCAAAACGGTCGTCGCAACGCAAAGACTATGTAAAGTAAATAGTAGATAAGCGGCGATGAAAGCCCTCATACACGCTGTGATGAACGTGCCCGTATAACCAGAATTCGATGTAGTAGTAGCGAAGCCTTTTGCAAATATTTCGTAAACCAAGGCCCGGTGGCGGTAATATGTATAGGGGAAAATTGTTCAGAATGTCGATTTCTATAACATACTTAAAGATTATCAAAATCAATGAGATGTGCCCTTTTCCGCAAATTTACCCATTCTATTATTAACACTTTACTGACCGCTCGTGGACCAACTTATTCCCGACCGACTTATTCACTTTACAATGATTTCATCGAGTAATTAATAGTTTAATATCTCTTTACAGTATATAATTACGATTTTGTTGAAAACAATCACCTTTGTGTAAGAGAACATTACAAAACTTACAAACTGAAACATGTAAAAAGCCGATTAATAGGCTTCCGGTCGGTAAAGTGTTAATGTAGCTCGACCCAACATGCAATTTAATTTTATGTATTCTTTTTTTTGTGAATACAGTCGAATCTCATTAACTCGTACCTCTTTAATTCAAAAACCTTAATAAAATGAAAATTTTTTTCTTTCTGTTCCTGTCAGCTGCGGAACTGTTTATAAACCAAAGTACTAATTACTTTCACTCAAATTACTTTCCACACATTTCGGTATATTGTTTACTTCCGTTACCTGAATTTAGTATAGCCATACTTGTACAAGTCGCGATTTACGTCTTTAAATCAAACTTTTAGAGCTGTTATTTCTATCAATCGTAGTTGTACCCACCTTTTGACTATTTAAAAAAAAAGTGCAAATAAAATTATGCATATACGTATGTCTAAAAATAATTCATTTTTGAAAATTGAATTTTTCTTTCTTCAAGTCAGTAATGATCAACCTTCATCCAAAGCCTCTGTTGATCGAATTTTTATATTTTAAACCTCTTACTGAAAAACAATCAAGTCGAAACTTCTATAAGCCGAAGTAAGAGTTTTAGTCCATTAATGAAGTCATTAGGTAATCTTTGGGTAATTCCAGCCACGGAAAAGGAAAAGAAGGGAAAATGAAAGAAAAGAAAAAAGCCAAAAAAGAAAAAAATCGGACACTTCTTCATAAAGTTACTAACATCATTACCTGTATGTAAACACAAAGAATTGAAGTACTTTAACATGATCTTAATCATTTGCATTAATTGAGTTTCTGTCATTGGTATTTTACTTTGTTACACACAAGATCGCGTAATCTGCTTTAAAAATCTGTAAGAAAAAATTCACATTCAAAAAAGGCTCTTTTTTAAATAGTCAAAACGCAATCAGGGGATCTTAAAACGTGTTATTATGCGACACAAATTTTATTGAAATTGTTTTTTATTACAAGAGCATCGTATGCTGAAAAATAAGTACATATAATAGCCAGCTAAACTCTCGCGCGGCCCGTGCAGCAAGCTTGATTTCCACATTGGTTGGATTTTAGCGCTCCAAGAGCAAGAGATACAGACTTTTATGTTTTCTCTCTCGATTTCCCGAAGTCGGCCGAAACGCTGAGCTCACGTATACGCGGCTCGTGTAGTAGTATGCGTAGTGGAAGGGGGTATTCTTGAGAATTCCCATCATCCGTTTGGCATCACAGCCGTCAGTTTAACAACACAGTTTCCCAGTCCAGCCTCGAGAAGGTACCATTAAGAGGGAATTTAATAATAAAATAAATTGTAATAAACCCCTGAGTACAAATTCATTTCGCTACCTTATCTCATTCGGCGATTTCTATTAAAAATTACAAAACTTTTAAACGCTTTATATATATTGACATACTTTTGTATGTAAACATTTATATACAAAATTTTATTTATATTTATATGGTATAATTACATTTTTTTAACTTTATTATGTACTTTATTTAACTTTGATTTGTACATAGTTATACTATGTTAAGGTACAGTACTTACTGAGAAAAATTACATCCAGTTGTGGTTTTCCTAATAACGCACACCAGTTAGAAAAAGTTTCACTTAATAGTAACAATTAACACATAGAATAATAATGAAATTATCAATTTAGTATTTGACATATTACAATTAAATATGTATATAAAATTAAAATTTTATATAGTGTATGTTTCAAATATGGCATGCTCGTTTTGATGTGTTATGATTGAATGAAACAATAAATTTTGTTCACATTTTATTTGCTAATTTATTACAATAAGATTACAGATCAGACGAATGCTATTTGTTACATAAATATATATAACAATAAGTCATAAAATTATAAATAAGAAATAATAGATTATTCTAGTAAATATTTGTATATAAATGAAAGAAATCTAAAATTATATTAAAAATAGCAACCACTAATCTATGCATTTAAGATTTATAATAACGATTATGAAATAATGGTTGCTTATTTGAACCTATAAGCTGCATGTAAAAGGATGACATCTTTTTACACTGGTGTGTAACACATAACATATGACGTATATAATCCAAAGTAAGATTTAGTATTTTCGATTCTAAATTACTTGCTACTCAATACGATTAATATCAGTATAAATATGTAACATACAAAAGTTGTATGCTGTAATATAAGAAAGCCGAGGAAAAATGATACTTTATATCATAAACACCTGACACTGTATATACTTACTTTAAGTAAATCAAATATTTTAAACGCATACGCGCTTAAATACTAGTTCTCAGCAGTATTAGAAACATATGCAAATGTTTTTTAAAACTGTATTTATCCCAGGAAATATAAAAAACATACATTTTTTCATAACTACGTTGTAGTTCCCCTATATTAACACAAAAAATTCTGCGATGATTTTCAATATTTGTTTTTATTAATTACCTCCATCAAATGGATACCTTTGTATCAGTACAATTCATTTTAACGAGCTATGTTAAAATTATGCACATCTGCAAATCGGTATTAAAATATTACAATTTTACATTTTACAGTATTCCGTTTTCTAGCTCCCTCTAGAACAGATTTTATTTATATAATCATATAATTATCCGTTACATGCTTCTTACACAGTTGACTCTAATTTCAATGATTAAGTTCTGTACATACTAGGATCTAAGAATGTTAATAATACAAGAAACCACAATAATTTATTATAATACAGCCTGTTGTACATCAGATGACTCGAGACAATACAAGACACACCTTATCTGACTTTCTTAAACACTGAACGGAATCACATGATTTTAAAAGGATTTCCTTTTTCTTTTTTTTCCTTTTTTTTAATTAGAAGACGAATACGCAACGAAGGATAATTATGGTAAGGGTAGGAACCATTTCAATTCTCTAAAACTCAAAATACAATTCTATTTTAATCTTTAACGACTATTGATAAAAACAGAAATTCATTATTTTATATCAGTATAAAAAAGTTGAGATTATAATTTAAATATTAAGATAAGATAAAGGCAAAATTTTTTATCAATTATACAAAAACAAATCGGATCGTCTTTATGCTTCACTTTTTTATTGGAGGAAAATATTTACGATTTATACGTTTTATGTAGTGCTTTACAATACCACTGTTCCATGGCTGGGTTATCGTCTCAATTTTGATTTAGTAAAGTTGAGAAATAAACATTGTATTTCGATTCCAATTACTTATAAGCTATAAAAGTCTCAATCTCGTGGTTTAGAATACATTGTTCGTGGAAATTATCACATGTTGATGCAGATGTAGAATCGAAGTTGCATTAAAATATATACTTATCCTAATACTTATAACTATACGACACATACTTAAATGAATCACATTCATACAAAGCAGTTCCATGCTCCACCAGCGAAAGATTTGATTTAAAGAAATATTCTGTACAAGGATATACAATAAGTCTTACACTGGCAGCGAATGGATTGAACTGATAAATATCAAACTATTTCGAATGATGATATCGCCTAACCATGAAGCAGCCGTTATATCGTGTTTTATTTGTATCTACGTTAGTTTTAATATAGTCCGGAGACAATTGTCAACAATGATTGAGTCCTAGCGCCTTTCACATCATAGAAAGTGGACACCATATCTTTTCATTCTGCTATCCTACGCCGTTTTACATATTACTATTAATATGTTAAAATACAAATTTCACTCATACGGTTTTCCCTCTCAGCACTCATACATACAATTTTAAAATAATTATTATAATCGCAACAATATATGCATTATTCACGTGTAAGCATTTTCAATATACTTATGCTATGATTTAAAAACTTCAACGTTAAATGTCTTTAATGTTTAATAATATGATAAAGAAGTAGTAATAATCAATAATTTGATTAAATTATACATCTTATGTATACTAATATATATGTATACTAATTCATATCGGGCTTTATCATCTCCCATAGTCTCATATTTCGATTTGGTTTCAGAATCTACATCTGACCACTTTTTATCAAGTTCCTTCGCCACATCACCGATGCCGCACTCAGGATTTAGTATTTTCACTTTTACATGTTCATCATTACAGAACCAGAAAAGAGCAGATCTGTAAGACAAAATATAGTAATGCTTAAAAATTATTTTTTATCAATATAAACATAAGTAATAATTTGTATTATCAAATCCACTTACAGCGATCTTTTAGGGGCATCATGATGTCTAATGTGTTTTGCTTTTTTTGCCACTGCCTTTACTTTCTCCTTTAGGTGGTGCATAGTTTTGCAAACTCCGCATCTCGTATCTTTTTTTATCCTTCTCTGCCATTTCATGGAAACGTTTCTTTTCTTTGTCTGACATAATCTGAAAATATAGTATAAATAATATTGCGATTACAAAAAAAAAACGTATTTTAATAACTATTGGTTTATGATAAAAGTAAAATATAAATAATGTTATATGTTCATATATATAAACCAAAAATAATTATCAATACGATAAATATATAACATTTATGCGAAATAATTATTACAATACATCATACTATTCAAATATTTTCAAATAAGACAGGGACATTTCATCTGACAACATTAAGAAGTCACAAATGAATGTAGTATTATATATAATATAATAATATAATAATATTATAAATATAGTATTATAAATACTATAATAATCAGATTATTCCGCTAACATTGGATAACAAGAATAAAGTGGCTCCCCCGCCAGCACCACCCCCGCAGCCAAAATGGAAAATTCATCCAACCAACATTCCTCTATACAAATTCGCTATAACTCGTTTATTAGAACCAATCGTAACAAACAACACAATAAACCCAAGGAAAATAAACGAAACAACTGAAGAACTGGTAAACATCGTTAAATCTGCAGCAGATGAAACCTTCGGGATCACTACACCAAAAGAACACATAAACAAACCAATCCCTGGTGAAGCAATGAATGCCAAGTCGTCCTATAATAAAGCCATGATGCGTTCAACGCAGCTAAAGAACATCTCATCATTACAAACTTAATAGGGTTCAAAAGACTAAGAGCGAAATTTTGCAGAATAATTTAAGAAAGTAAAGGAAAAAAACATAGAGAGAATACACATCCACACTCAGCCCCCAAACGCCTAACAAAGATATTTGGAATAAAATTAAACAAATAAGTGGTAGATAATCTAGTAAGCAAATTCATTCTCTCGAAACCGATGAAAATAAAATCGCAACAACCCCTGAAGACATCGCAAACACCCTAACAGAGAGGTTCAAATCAAACTCATGACAACAACTACAAACCATCCTTCCTCGCCAACAACACCATTGAAGAAGATTACCTAAAAAACACCCTACTCACCCTGGGCTCAAATAACTCCAGCACCATACTCAATTCTCCGATTACCATGAATGAACTAACTCAAACTCTATCAACAATCAAAAACTTTGCACCCGGATCAGATCATATCCCAAATAAATTATTAAATCTACCACCACTTGAAATAACGCACCTGAATATATACAACTGCATTTGGACCTCCAAAGTGTTCCCAAAGGATTGGCGCAAGGTGGTGGTCATACCTATACCAAAGCTTAACAAAGACAAACTAAAACCAGAAAACTATCGCCAAATCTCCTTAACCAGTACATTATACAAACTATTAGGTCGAGTCAAAAGTAACTTCCGATGCAGCTAAGTAGAATCTATTGTTCGTATCTATCCGCTATGAGTTACCATGACAAGAAGTTTTTGTTTTTACTATATAGACGAGGCTTTAGTTAGTCTTTTATGAACTGTTTTGTGTGATACACGTTACGTTAAACTGTTTTTTTTAATCTCTGAAATGGAGAGTTAAAAAGTACACATTCGTCATGTAATGCATTGGGAATTTAAACAAGGTAATAGTGCTAAGGCAACGGCTGAAAAAATATGCAGTGTATATGGTGAAGATTAATAACTGATCGGGCAGTTAGAAATTGGTTTATAAAATTCCGTTCTGAAGATACGACCTTAAAAGACGAATCGAGGGCGGGACGTCCTTCCGATTTTGACGACAACCTTTTAAAAGCAATATTGGAGCAAAATCCACGTCAATCAGTAAGAGGTATAGCAGAAAGGTTGAATATATCACAATCAACTGTTAACCGTCACCTGGAGAAATTAGGGAAAGTCAGCAAGTTAGGAGTATGGGTAGCTCACAATTTCAGTGAACAGAATAAAGAAGATCGCATGTCAATCGCCACAGGTCTGCTCTCACGGGTAAAAATTAAGCCTTTTTTAAACAGGATTGTAACAGACGATGAAAAATGGGTTACCTATAAGGATATAGTCCACAAAAGACAATGGCTTGATAAGGATCAACCACCCCTATCAGATCTGAAAGCAAATATCCATGGCAAAAGATTTTAATGTGTGTATGGTGGGATTGTTAAGGAATAATTCATCACGAGTTGTTGAAGTCAAATTTAACGATTACTGTAGATAGATACGTTTAGCAGTTGCAAAGAGTGCAAGAGAAACTCTATGAAAAGCGTCCTGTACTCGTCAATCGCAAAAACTTCATTCTTTTACACGACAATGTACGACCACATACAGCAAGGGTGACTCAAGAAAAAATTCTTCAGCTTGGATGGTCTGTTTTACCACATCCATCTTACTCCCCGGATCTTGCCCCAACAGACTACCACAATTTCTGTTCTTTATAAAACTTTTTGAATGGGAAAACCTTCAATTCTGAAGATCAAGTCAGGCAGGCTGTCAAAAATTTCTTCCAGTCCAAACCAATCACATTTTACAAGGAAGGAATTGATAAACTGTCAGGAAGATGGGAGAAGGTTATATGTAATAGTGGTGAATACATAATAGATTAATATAATTCTGTTATTTAATCAGAGCAAAATAAATGTCTGATAAAAAACAGAAGTTACTTATGACTCAACCTAATAAATTGAAATTATATCATATGAGTATATTTAACAATAAATGAAATTATCGTTTATATAAACCAATTCAAAATTTCATTCTATTAGGCGTACAAGTTAATTTTAGTCTTTCATCTTTTGATGACGATAAAGGCTATTTACAATTTGAATATCGTAACGGTATTTTTGGAGTCTTATAGTGCAAACATCTAGTTTTCCAAAAAAAAAAAAAAATAGAAATTCGTCATTGTGTGCTCTTCGCACTTCAGTTACAAGAGAAACACCGCTGAAGCGGCAGAAATGATCTGCGAAGTTCTTTGTGAGAATGCTGTATTTCATTCTTCCAGCAAATATTAATGCCAATGGTTCCGGGAAAGAAATTTCGGTCTCAAGCATAAAAAACGATCTGGACAACAGCAACAGTTCAAGGATGAGGAATTGCAGTTAATTTTTTATGAGTTCATCGAAATAAAACAGTCTAGTTTCTTCAAATCAAGCAACCATTGTCCGAAAGATGGAAAAAGATTATAGAAAGTGAGCAAGATTGCTTCATCCACTAACTTTTGGGCATAAAAACTTAAATAAATTCTGAACCTGCCAAAAAAGACTAAAATTAACTTGTACACCTAATATAATAATTAAAACTATGATAATGTTTTTATTTATATATTATTCTTATTACTGATTACTCAATCATGATAGGTTTGCTTTTCCATAATAATAACTGTTCATTGGAAATTATATAAAAATTGTATAAACTACTTTTAATTACTTTATAAGATTAAAGCCAAAATTAAACCATAATATAAAAAAATGTATGTATATATAACATCTTCACTCTTTGAATTTGTTAAAATTTGTAATATGAAACATATTCTCTTCATGAAGATATTACTACATACAGGTAAAGAGAAATTAACATTCAATCATGTTATCATAATTACTATAATTATACTCGTTTCCCTTGCTTCTTCCGTTTTATTTCAGAGACAGAATAAAATACTAATGTTTGCCCAGCTAATTGAAGTCATAATCCGTAATTCAAAAATAAGAGAAAAAATGAAACAGAGGAGAAAACTCAGAAACATAGTATAATTATTAATTGATGTATACTAAAATTGGAAGTATCGCAGAGAAATTAAACGTTATAAAAACTATTTTACACAATTGTTAACAAGTCAAAAATTTCTTCATCTATGAAGAATGAAAAAACAAATTCAACCAAAAAAGAAATGTAATCATTTGAAAGAAATCTCAATATATAAAAATACTTAATTAGATAAAATAATAATAATAATTAATAATAATAATAATAATAACAATGATAAAATCTATTAGTTAAACACAATGCAAATTTGATTAATAAGAAGTACTAGAAAACTGAACTGAGGCCCATTGTCTAAGTGCATAAAAGAATCCAGCGCAAAGAGATAAGCAATAAATATTGCACAAATATATATATATATATATATATACAGAGAAAAAAAAACTAAAAATATAAAAATAAAAAGCAAGCAATGACAAGAAAAAAAGGAAGCATAAAGGGGCTTGATCGTGGTCGGTAACATACCGAGGACATAACGCAGGGGGCGTGGACGTTTGTGTGGTAATGGACGAGAAGTGCTGCTACTGTCGTTGACTCTGCAATTGCTGATGCAGGTTGTTTTTTCCGGCGTCCAGAACTTCATTTCGGTACTACCCTTGTACGCCAGACGGTGGTGCAGAAGGTGTACTAGGTACACCTCCGCCTGTTCCGAGCCCCGTTCATAATCTATAATTATAGCCGCCCCTCATGCAAGAGCCGACCGGCGTCGAAGTTGAGACGGGGGATTTGACTGTGTGCCCGTGATGGCTGGGTTCTGAGAGCTGGAGGCCACCTTGTAGGAGAAAAGTTATTGGGTAGCGGCAGCGATACTTCTAACAATATCCTGATGGGACTGTTGCTGTACTTGTTGTTGTTGATTCATCAAGGGCTGATGTAGATTCTGTTGTTTCTGTTGGATTTATTTATATAAGAATAATAGTAAAATTATTTCAATATACTATATTCACTATTTACCTGTTGAATATTGTTTATTAGTTTGCGTTATAAGATTCTGATTTTTTCGTGCTTGATCAATATCCCTTAATCCTTGTTCTATGAAATCTTGGAAAAACTTATGCGACTTCACCAAAAAAGGTTGCACATCGGCTTCAGGATATTGAAGTTTAAAATCATAAAGTTGCACCAAGCCCTGTATAATGCACAAAATTTTCATAGTATAAAAAAAGTTTACCACGATAATATGAAGAATACATTATTTATTAATATATATACCTCTTGTGTATGTTCTTTAGATCCAATCTTTTTAAATATTTCGGATAATTGTTGATGAGTGAATTTTGATAAGTGTTCTTTAGTTTTTCCAGTGCTACTGGATGTTCCAATTGTCCTAGAATTGCTATTAATTTCGTCTGGTTTGAAAGTCTATTAAATATTATGTAAAATTAGAATGTGTTATATTTTATAATGTTTATTATTTTACAAATATTTAATTAACTAACCGTAATTAGTCTGATGAGATAAGAATGTAATTCCGACTCACTTGTATCGTTTATTCGAGTTAAATGACTCAGTATTGTACTACCTTTCACACGTGTCATGCTATGGAGAATTGTTTTAATTGTTCGTAATGGGATGTCAGATTTTCGTTTCTTCCACCATATACTCGGATAGTCCTATAAATTATGTATTCGTAAATATTTATTTGAAATAAAGTTCGATAGATACACATGTAACAGAAAAAGTATACCTTAAGAAACCGATGTACTTCTAAAAGTATAGTATCATAGTCTAAGTCTGCAGCCCAATTAGGAATCGTTTTCACTATTTTCCATAAGCACTTCATAACTAACTCTTCGTATTTCGACGGAGTAGAAGACTCAGCACATCCATGAAGTAATTTTATTAAAACACTAAGCATTAAAAGAATTAAAAATCATATGGAGTTAATAAATTAAATACATATCAATTTTAATATCAACGAAAAACTTTTATAAAGTAATTACCATATGATAGTGGTATGGTTTGCGTTGTCTATTATTTTACAAACAATGTTGTTAATTACACTATAGTAGGCTCCCGCTTGATGTAAATGATTCAATTTGTTCTCTGCTAACAAACTGATCATTTGATCCACAAGTTCCTTTAAATATATCAACGGAACATTTTTCCCAAGAATTCCAGTATCATAGAACTGTCAACAATTTTACAGTTATGATGCAACTTATAATGTGCTACTTCACATATATTATGCAGTTCATTCTTACCGCTAGTAAAACCATAAAAGTATTTCTAAAACCTTTAGATATATCCACTCCTTCTTGTTGTAAAGGATAAGTTTGTAGAAGTTTTAATTGCATATTTATTGAACCAATAAATTTATCTTCTTTAGATTTTAAACTCAAAATCTGATGAGATTTTATTAACTATAAAAGAATTATAAATTATGAGTATAAATAAATTAATACAAAAATATATATTTTAAATACGAACATTATCTATACTCTTCATTGACTGTATTGCAACAGCCAAATCTAGGCTACCCATCGCAAGAATTTTACGTTCAAGGTTGTCCTCTTTGCTGGAATTAGATGTAATTAACTGTTGCTGCGTCACTGATGCAGATTTCGATACCAACAATTTTGGAGGCGTCATAGGAATTACTCTGAAATGTTTCAAAATGTACCATCTCATAATTCTTAATAGAAAATAATTACTTACGACACTTTTGGTGGATTCGACACTTTTTCTAGAGTTTCATTCAAGTCTGTTAAATCAATTTCTTGAAGAATAGGAATCTTATATTTCACAGGTGCATTTGATTCAATTCTTCGTAAGAAATCCATATCGAGCCCAAATGGACCTGATATTTTTGGTGGTATCAATGTTGCAGAGCCTCTAAAAATTTAAAATATCTATTTAAAGCCTCTTTAAATATCTTTAACAAACCAATTTCACATTCTAAGTTTAAAACATATCTACTATTCTTTATAAATTTAAAAAAGATTATGTCTATCAAACAATAAATATAAGAAAGACATCTACGTTCAATAATAACATGAAATAAATTCACACAATTGCAGTGAAAACAAATTAATCTATTAATACGTAATTGCATGTTATTATTTTCCAATATACCCGCCGTCGCACATATAAAGAACACTGAAAAGAAATCAGAAGAAGCAAAAATATTCTGATACTGTCTTCATGATCATTTAAAGAAGAAATACTTATTTCTGCGGTTACATTTGTAACAGTATCTGTTATGTGTGGCTTGAGGAATCAGTAAAAAAAAATTCATGCAAATATAAATTTAAAATAAAAAAAATAGCAATAATAAAATAAAATTATCAAAAATATTATATTAAAACTGTTTAAAAATAATATTAATAGTTTTATTATCATTAAAAGTAATAATCATTAAACAAAACAATAGTATTAAAAGAGATAAAGTTAGTTATTTGTAATATAAGTAATAAATATCGTAAAGTAAAAATTTTAACATTAAAGACAATTTATTTACGGGGATAGTTGAAAGATATTGAAGTTTTAATGCAAAAATATACCAACATGTAATATTATACTTACGGTTCATTTGGTGAAGGTGGTGCAGCAGGCTGCAGCTCAGGTATTTCTTCTTCATTTTCTTCTTCATTTTCTTCTTCATATTCTGCTTTAACATCTGCCTTGGAAGGAGCAGATGTGTTTTTAGGTATGGAAAGTCTATTTGGAGAAGCCGACTTTATTGGGCGATTTCTAGCAGCTCTTTTAATGCGCTCATCCAGCAACGATTGATCTTTTTCGGATATCTAAAGGTCAATAAATTATTGTATAAAAATATCATAATTACATTGTGATAAAAATTAAAATTAAATATCAGTTAAGAAATGATTACCTGACCAATAAGTTTGTATATTCTATCCCCTTCAAGAAAATACGCTTCAACGATACAGTTTAAAGCGGCATTTCGAACAGAATTATCGCGACCAGCTATGTGTTTCGCGATTTCTTTCAACGCCGCAGATGCTGATGGTTGACAAACGGATAACCCATAATTTTCAATAAAAGAACCCAATTGATCTAAGCATTCTATGAAAACATGTCAATTATGTGATATTTGCCAATTCCACCTTTTATATTTCCTTTTCAACTATAATATTTACCTGTTCTCTGTCGAGCATTCTTAGATTTCAAACCTTCCATTATATAAGAAAATAATTTGCTTACTGGATATACCAATACTATTTGCTTAAATAATGCACGAACTCCATTACGGACTGCATCTTTTGGATCACCAATCTAAACAATAATTTATAGTACAGTTGAATTTAAATCTGTATTAATAAGAAATGTAATAAAATAATAATACTGCTAAATTAGATAAAATAAAATAATTTACTTTGATAATTAGATATGGGATAAACGATGCGGCTTCATTTTCCAACATATGATACTCCTCTTTTATTAATAAATCAAATACCAATCGTAGATATTCTAAGCCTTTTAATAATACTGAAGGATTTGTGTCAAAAAATCTTAGTGTTAACCACTTGAGAATAAGGTCCAAATTTGATATCAATGCTTTGCTATTATCAGGCAGATCCTATAATATATAAAAATATTAAAAAATAGTAAATAATTATAATATTTTTATATTACAATAAAATATTAATCTTTATTAACTACTCCGACTCGATGAATTTACATAGCAATTTATTCATGCAGCCTTAACTGTTGACTGTTTAAAAAATAAAACATTCCTGAAAAATTTTAATTTTAAAGTACGGTTTTATTATAGTATTTAGGATCAAATAAAAAATTAGTTTACTTTGCTTTTACAATAGTAATTGAGTTTCCTCTGATATATTTTAAAATATAAAACTTAAAACATTACAAACTTACAAGAGATAAAATATCTTTATATCTTTATATATGTAAATAAAATAAGAAAAATACATATATAAAATAGAATAAATTTCCAGAATAAATTATATAGTATCTACTAGAAATTTTATAGGTGTAAATTAGAACAGGTTATGTACATCTACCAAGTTAGAGAGATTAAAATAAACAAATGCAACGAGTAAGTGCTTCAAATAATTACCTCGGTTAATGTCTCGATAGCTTTAAGATGATATCTAAAATCTGAATGAAACATATTTGTCAATAAAGTTTTGTTCACGTTTGCGGTATTCATAAGTTCTTTGAGAAGTTCGACATATTCTTTTCTGGGTGTTGTGAAGTTCCATTTTAAAACCTTCAACTTTTGTTCATCAATCACCCTTTGATGTTTAAGATTATTGGTAACCAATAAAGGACTTACATCCTCATAATCATCTTTCTTAAGAGCATTGCCTGGCTTTGAAGTTGATTTACTTTGTTTGAATTTTGCAACTACTTTTACAGTTTTCGAAGCTCCAGCACTTTTAACCACTTTTTGATTGTCTTTTTCTGGTGCTTGCTTTTCCGGTAGAGGTTTGATAGGCAAATTCGGTCGTGATTTATCCAACGCAGCAAGTACTACCGTTCGTGATCCAGGTTTTAGTTTTTCTGTATTCCTAGCCATTATTTCATAAGAAAGATGAATCATAAATCCTAAAACTGCATCTTGGGCATTTTTTCTTACATCAGAATTACGATCTTCTAAATTATTATATAAATATGGAAGACACACAAGAAGTTCTTCTTTTGAAATTTGTTTTACAGGTATCAAGGGTAATTTTTGTGCTAGCCAACTCCAAACCTCGGATCTAAGTACGGGAGACTCAGATTTTAAAGCATCTGCAATCATTTCACCATCAAAAAATTCTTTGTATCCACAATGATCTCCCCACGTGTTTATACAAGAAATAGCTGCAGTTCTTATCCAGTTTTTATTATCGCCCAAACATTGTAGAAAACCAGGGAAAAAGACTCGAACATGTTGCTTAGCTGGAGAGCCCATGGCTATAGCTAATGCTTGACATATCCCTAAAGTCGACTGTGCTATTTTACTATTACTATCGATTAGTCGTAACGCTAAACTTTGCGGTAAGTCACCAATTGAGCCTTTTATGAATTTCGCCTCCGATATTATAGTATTTACTTTTTGTAAGCCTTCATTTCGTACCTAATTTAAACAAAAGTTAATTGGTGATTTTTCATTCCAGATATTAAACAGTATTATATTTACCTTCCAGTTTTTATCGGATAATTCGTTAAGAAGGTTTTCTGTAATTTGATTACTAATATCAATACGTGGAATAAGATTATTAATATCAAATTCACTGTTACTACTCGTTTTTTTATGCATCTCTATATCTTCGTCATAGTTGCTTATTTTATCCTTTTTACTTTTCGTTCCACGAACTGGTACAGGTGGTGTTTCACCATTATGCTAAAATACAATAAGTTCTATTAACAGGATTATTACCATTACACATGCAAAATTCAATATGTATACAAAGTTATTACATATTTATCATAAACAATAATTTCTCATTTTAATAACAACCTTACCTTTTCACATTCCTGTTCAATTTGTTGACGCAAAGCAGGTTTCTCATTATCAAAAAACATGAGTAATGGTTTACCCATAAATAAATATAATGTGCCTAACAGTGTAATAGCTGCAGTACGAACACCAGGGTTCGTAGCAGTAACTGCTTTTTTAATATTTTCCATTAAAGATTTTACGTTGATACTAAAACATATGTATCGCATGTTACATGTATACGTTATTTATAAAAAAATCTATTAAATAAATCATCACTTACACGCAACCAAATTCTATAAGACTTTGGCATAATAATGCTAATGTTTCTTGTTGAACTTTAGGATTTTTTTGATTAAAAGCAAATGCTACTATTTCATCTGCCACATATTCCAAACTTGTTGCTTCTGCTATTGCTAAAAGAGTTTCACCTGCGATTGTGCTATTCTTCGCGTCACCTAATTTTTCAGTTATATCCATAATACAATATTCACAGACAGTGCTACAAAAAGATGTAATTATATAATAATATACCGTTAACATTATTATAATACAATATTTGATGCAAATCATACATTGAAAATGAAAAATTTTCTGCTAAAAACTTCACTATTTCTAATCGTAATTTCAAAACTTGAAAATTCTTATCCTTAAAGCCTGGTGTCTTCGCTAAAATTCGAACAATTAGTTGTGTTGGTATTTCTGTTGCATCCATTTCTTTTACAAACTACAACAATGTAATATTATTTGTTAATTAATATTAACTATAATATTAGTATCGTGTGTACCATTATAAATTATATAAATATTCTAATTACCTCTAGAAGTTGTTCAGCTGCAACTAAACGTGTTTTCCAATTACTATCAACAACACCAGAAAGAATATCACCTGGTATAAGCTGGATAGCCATTTCTTCTATTTCTTCAATACTATAATTCTTTTCTGTTTGAAGTTTGGTAGAGGATAACTTTTTAGAAGCTGCTGTAATGAATGATCAAAATGAAACGATTAAATTTTCTATTACCATATTAAATTTTAATCTTTTATCTACCTAAATTAGTTAAAGAGGAAGCAGATGATTTCTTAGAAGGAAGTCTTTTAACTGTACTCGTATTAGGTCTTCCCAAAGCTTTTGACTCTGGCTCTTTAGTTTTTGTTGTTGACTCAATTTTGCTTGGGGCTGTATTTGGTCTTTCTGTGACCACTTTTGATGCATTAGGAACTTTAACATGTATTATAGCTCTTTCTGCACATTCTTTTATCTAATAAAGAAAAACGAAACATATGCAGGAAGTTTAATTAGTTTTAGATAAAAAGTTATGAAATTTTTGTCCTAAGATACCTTAGCCAGTTTTAAGTTATCTATATCTGTAAGAAATGGCATCATAGATTTTTCACCGATTAATTTAGTAGCTGTGCCTAGAGCCTCGGCGGAACTATCTCGAACAGTTGGATCTAAAGCAAAGAAAGTGATATATGTTTAAATAAATGCTTAAATAATACATTTTAAAACGTACCTGGTTCATTCAAAGTCTTTAGAAGTACAGCAGTATAAGCCTTTAATAATTTTTTATTTAAACTTAGCGGTGGAGTACATGAAAAACATCGTGCTAAATAAGCAGCAGTTTCTGCTTTTACTGCAGGATTTTTATTTTCTAATGCAGCAAGTGTATCATCCAATATAATATCAATAGAAACCTAATATATGTATAAAAAGTAACATTACAATATTTGTATAAAGTATACCACTTGATTCAATGGAATCTCACTTGATTTTGTTACTTGTTGTTTATACTTACACTAAGGAAAATAGCATCGGCAGCTTCTCTAAGTGCTTGTACTACATTTTGCTTCTTTTCACGAAACTTTTCTAAAATTGATGAAAGACATGCTGTTGCATAAGATTGAAACCGTTTTTTGAGACCTATTGCTAACCCTGCTAGACATTTTCCAGCTAATGCAACAACTAGTACATTAGTATCTTTAGATATGATCTGTTGATAAAGTATAAAAATAAATAAAATAGCAATGGTGATAAGACAAGAATAACATATATGTTACATACCTTTTTTAAAGCCCTTACTACATCTCCATAATCACCATTTTCCAATTTAGGGTTTTTAACAAGAGTTTCTAAGGCTTCTAAAGCTTCTTTTCGGTCTTGCCATTTTTTAGATTCAATTTTTTCATAAAAATCTTTTGGAAGTTTGGATAGTATATCAACAGGTTCTAATAATTCATAAGGATCAATTTCTGGAACTGAACCACCATCAGTATCATCTTTTCCACCTTAAACATAACAAAAGCTTTTAATTAAAAACAAGGACATAAAATCATTGGATGTAATTTCAAAATTCCTCACCTTCACCAATATCGCTTGAAGAATCTGTAACATATATAGCTTTTGGTTTCTGTGATCTTAAAAATCGAGTAGGTACAACTTTTTCTTGTTTTAAATTATTAAATTCTGTTTCTAATTCTGTAATCTGTACGGGCTTCAATGTATTTAGCTGTTGTTTCACTGGAGCACCTATCCATCTATATATTGTAAAATAACATATGAAATAAATATTTATTACCAAATCTCATGATATTTAAAAGGAATACCTATATATTTCTATAATCATGAATTTGCCTTCATCTCTAACAGTTTTGTCTCTATCTTCAAGAAAACCAGGAATTTTTTTTACTAAAGGCTTTATATTAATTACTTTTGGTCCAAATTGCCTGTAAAAATAAGAAAGAAATCGATAAAGCTATATTAGTTATATCAATGCAACAATAGATGTTAAACATCATATTCTTAATTCTTATAATCAATAGTACATATAGTATTGTACCTTAAAGCCAATGTTAATGCAGAAATACATGCACTGACAATTTTTGGATTTTTTGCTTCCGTGCCTTTTAATAATTCATCTTGCACAGCTTCCTGCTTTTCAATTTCTATATACATCAATGTTATTTGTACTGCCAGCTCTTTTGTCTTCGCTTTAGGTGCAGCAATACATTTCGTAACTATTCCATTCATAACATCACCAACTGTCCTATAATATTAGAAGTATGTAATGTTGTCAAAGGGCTTAAAATATCATCAATGTAAATCACAAAGACATATACTAGGAACCTTTATTAATATAAATGTTTAATTATTTTGATACGTAATACTTACTTTCCTGCTACTGCAGCATTTTCAATAAAAGCTAATACCGCTTCTAGTCCTTTTTCTTGAGCAACTGCATTACTATCCAATACAAATTTCTTAATAAACCCTAAAAATTTATTCCACTCCGGAGACTTTTCATCATCGATACATTGGAATGTGTTCACGCATTCATTATAACCATGCAAGCGTGCTCTCCACAACTACATAATGCCAATGATTAAAAAAGTAATTTGAAAAATCATCCGTGTTAGGTTAAATATTAAACCAAAAAATTATTCTGAAATATATTACCTTATGCATGCATCGTTCTTCTAATGGTAATTTAATATATTCTTGTTCCACGTTTTGTTCCATGTTTTAAAATCTATGTAGGCAATTAATAAAATACTTTTATTTCCTTCAATAAAACATAAATGTCATAATAATAAATCTAAAATATACACAATCTACAATAAATATATACATGTACATATAAGTTTAACATGATACAATTATGGAAAAATATAAAGACTAAATTCTTGTTAAATATGATTTTCAGTTGTACAAATAAAGAATTCCCGTAAGCTGAAGGCCGGTGAGGCCTGTGAAAATCTTTCGACGACCGTTGAGTCTTTACATTTAATTTTCAAATACAAGTTTTCGTTGTAATCGACAAGCTGAATGCAAACAAAAAGCCAACTGTATCTTTCGAAACTACCAATTTCTGAACCCGGTCAAAGTTGCAGTTTGCCATTTCAATCGATACAGCTTATCTATTTTAATTACTTATTCTTTCATTTCTTTTTGCTTATAGTAATAACAAACTTAATCATTAGTATTTAATTGATAACAACACAGTTATTGTTATTATAGATTTATTGTAGATTGCATTCGAAAAACTATATTTTATAAAACAATGTATTTACATATAACAATATTTAATACGTCTTAATATTAAAATATTTAACAAATGTTAAATTATATTTTCATTTTACTCGATAAAAATAATTTATAAAAATATTAATAATACACATAAATATTCATATTAATTTTCTATTAATAATTAATAAATTTTCGTTGAGGCTTTACTCACATATTACAACCGTTCTCAAATGTCGTCCGTTTCAAAGCGTGATATTAGAACTAATAATCTGAAAACTTCACCGGTAATTGTTTTATGTCATACCACCGATCAACGATTGGCAGGACAAAAAATGTACACGGAAATAATCTCCGCCATGCACGGTGTTTGAGTTATAACGATCGACTTGCCAGATCAATTCAAATTCAAAACATCAAAAACAGCAAATGGTTAAGGATCGCGCAGCATCGAAACAATAGAGAAAGGAATGACGAACGAGAAGAGACATAGAATTATTGGTAAATAGACAGCACCGCCTGACCGCGATACGAAAAATTAACGCCAGCGAGTCAGCATCTGTGATGCCAGATTGAGGACGGGAGTTCTCGAGAGCACCCCTTTCCACTATACACACTATTGCAGTAAACGCGTGTACGTGAACTCAGCGTTTCGGACGACTTCGGGAAATCGAGAGAGAAAACAAATGAAAGTCTTTCTCTCTCGCTCTTGAAGTGATGAAATCTGACTGTGCGGTAAAGACTGCACATGTACCGCACGAGATCTTGATTACAAGGCCATATCTGTTTTTATTTTTTGACATACAAGGTGTTCTTTCGTAATGCAAAAATATTTCGAAAAATTTTTATTGCAGAAAAATCATAAACTAAGACCACACTTTAATTATTTAAAAAGGTTTTTTTTTGAATCTCATGCGATTTTTAACACGATTGCACCTAAACGGTTGAATAGATTTCGAAGAAATTTTATACCTCTATTTTATATTTTTCTTCCAAGATGTAGTTTAATTTTGAGCAAAATTAGTTCATAAACAATGATGGTTTCTTCTTATAGTTACAGAATTGACATTATTTTTTCGAATTTAAATCTCTAGTTTATATTTAAACACTTCTGTATTATTAAAAAATACATATTTTCGTAATTATCTGTTAAATGGTCTTCACTTTTGATTTTGATGATTTTCAAATATATTGAAAACGGCCTTATATAGATCATCATTTAAAAAAAATTGCGGTCTAATTTAATTTCCGATGTATTTACGAAAAATTATTACATATAGGTAGTGTATGCATGAACACTTATCTCCTTTTTCAATAAATAGATTGCGGCCACCGATAATTAACTAATAAAACTACATATAATGGGTTAACTTTTAACATAAAAGAGTAGAAATTTCGAAATTATGATTTAATTAGATCAACAAGAATAATAAAGTGATTAAACTGCAACTTTTTAATTTTTTTGTTCTTTTGAATTCAATTCTATTGACAACTTAATCCCAATCCAAACTTAAAAGTTGGCCCGTTATCGTATGTGTCAATTAATTCTATGCCACTGCAATTCGTTTATAGAAAGAAACCACAAGCGTTCACGCACACGTTATCACGGTCATGCACGTATAGGCAGAATGTAATATATTGTAGCAGTAGCAATATTTTTTCGTAAATATCTTGTAAACTAAACTCGATCGCAAATCTTTTTAAAGGAAAAAGTTGATCTAACTAAGGCTCTTTATAACGTATTTGAAAATCATCCAAATTTGTTCGGAACTAAACGTAGAATTTCTTCTATACAGACGTTATTAATACATCGTTTTCGTGGAGCAGTCATCGTTATCAAATGTCACTATAAACTCTCGGAATATTCATTAGAATAATTAATTAGTTTTAATAATTAGATTAGATTCGGATTATTTTTATTTTTATTTTTAGTAGCAGGTAATTTTGATCTAAAACTATGCTATAAGTTAGTGGTAAAAGTTTGACTAACAATAAGATGGGCTATTGCGATAACTTCTACTATAAAAGTTAAAACGAATGCGCTAAAATATTGTCTATATCTGAGCACTTGTAACTCAAAAATGTGATAAGTTTTTTGAAATCTTTTTTTTACAAAAATGAAGTCTATACTTTTGTATATAAAATCTGTGAAATACGTGATAATTATATATTAACATTATCATTTTCTACGAAGACCAACGTACACTAATAAATAGCATTTTTAGAGACGATAAGAATTGTCAACTTTGGCACAAATATTATCGGATTCAAACAATATTTATTTACAAATGAAGCTTCAAACAACGATCTACAAGGATTTATGAAACTAAGAATTAAATTGTCCGAGTTAGTCAAGGTTTTGAATTTTTTCGCGGCCAAATAGTCATTTTCATCACTGTGTGACGTGTACATGTACAGTAAAATTGAATACAGTAGAAGCAATAGTTTTTTTTTTTAAATATCTCGTGCAGTATTTAATTACTGAAAAGAAAATATCCATATATTTTTGAATTGTTTTCATCAAATAATATAACATGGCATTAGAAAAAGCGAGCTTCTATGTTTGTTAAAATAAAATTTAGCCATCCCTATAAAAAATTCTCCCGTTGTATTGCCAGCAGTCGTTCGCCGTGTTTACAGAATAAATGGCCACAGACGTAAACATACAGTTAGAGAACGATTGTATGATATCCAAAATTCTTGACAATATCTCGGAAATTAAGGCTGGCCACCTATTATTAAAAAAGAAAAAATTTGTTCCAAGTGTCAATTTTTACAATAAATTCTAAAGTTATTGCAATCGAAATGTAAACCTATTGGTACAAATTTTTTTTTTAATAAATGCAGTGAATACAAAACGACGATTGATAAAATATTTTAGTGTTGCTAATTCTGAAATAAATTAGTAATCGAAGGAAGATCGAAGGGATGACTACATAACGTGTAAGGATAATAATTTTCCTATGGTTGGTAATAACCTTACGCTGGGATTGTTGACAACTCATTTCGCCGACACTATTTACATCGGCACAATCTGACCGACATTGACTTTCTTGATCAATACCGTCAAACTGTCGACAAATATTTTCATCGACGTGTTCGTATTTACCGCAGAGATTCTTATATCCCGTATATTGAAACACACGTTTATTTCACTGAAGTATATACATACCTCAGGGCGTGAAATATTAAGGACATCTGTACCCGTGAATTATTTCACGTATGTTTAAGTACGCATGAATGTAATTATAGGTAAATTAACACACTTTTATATTAATTCGTGAAATTATTAGAATATCAGTATTAATTTACAGATCCAGGCTGGTTTTTTAAGTATCGAAGATTAAGTATAAAATTGAATTAAAACTTTAGTTATATGAAAAAAAATTATCGATCGAATTCTGTACTGTGATATAAAAATAAAACTGTATTAACATCTTTTGATAACAGCCAATTTCTTCTGTAAATTAATATCGATATTGTAAAATTTACGTGAATTAAGACAAAAATGTTTTAATTCACGGATAGGTGTCCTTAATAATGACGTACTGAAATACTTCGCGTATGTGAAATACTTGTGAATACGTATGTGTCCAATATGCATTCAAAACCATGATCGCTAATTTACTAACAACTCTAAGTTCGTTTCTCTCGACATCAAATTCGTTTAATAGATTAAATTAATATAGATTGATTATTGTAAATTAATCGTTGTCAATATATTTACACTCTCGACACATTATGAAAAAGGGAATGAATAAAATGAGTATGATACGAATTTTTGATGAAAACATTTGTCGATAATTTGACTGCGTCGATGAAAACAGTGTTACGTATTCTAATGTCGGTCAAATCGTGTGGATCTAGACGGTGGTGTCGGAAAAATAGTTGGCGATGATTCCTGGGTAACCCCACCGGCGGTCACCTGTGTACTTATAACAATTTTACTGTTTATATAATATACATTTAAGAGTTTAAGCATAATAACGTGATCACTCTTGATTTAAAAAATTTTAATTTAATATACTTTTAATTATATGAACTTTGCACTATGAACATTTACAAGAGCTCTGATATGAATAATAAAAATCGGAAATATACTGTTTTTTAATAAATAATTAGGAAAAATTTTGATTGATAAGTAAAATGACATAAAATAATAAATGAGATGCAAAACTAATTTTGTTCAACTTGAATCATTTTGTCCTATTTGTTAACTATAGTCTAGACCACATATTATAATATAATTTTGTTTGTTTGCTAGCTATGAAAAGCGATAATGAACAATATGTTAATATTCATTAATCCAATAAATTTAACCCAAATTATATCATATTTAATGTTACTTTAATCTGAAAGATTTCACTAATACGTTCATACAATTTTTGTTCAAAAAAATCTAGCGATAACGGTTTACAGTTTTTGTACGCTTTAAGATTTATCTTCTATATTATTTTGCTGCTCTTCCGCGTTTTTTGGAGAAAGTCGCCGCTTGTTGTCATAATTTCTTCAGAAATGTGAAGAAATGTTTCTTCAGTCTGTTTTGTCATCTGATATGTAACCGTTAGAACGACCGCATCCATTTTTTATAGCTGTCTTTTGGTTGCTTACAAAAATGCAAATAAAATGATGCATATACTACTATTTATGTCTGAAAACAATTCGTTTTCAAAAACTGAATTTTTCTTTCTTTAAGTCAAAAATGATCAACCTTCATACAAAGCTTCTGTTGGTCGAATTTTTATATCTTAAACCTCTTACTGGAAAACAATCAAGTCGAAACTGCTATAATCCAAAGTAAGAGTTTTAGTCCATTAATTAAGTGATTAGGTAATTTTTTGAGATTCCTGCTACGCAAAAGAAAAAAGAAGGAAAATTATAGAGGATAAAACCGCGGTTCGATCTCACCATAAAAAAATGTAACATTGTTAGCATTCGGACACTTCTTCACGAAGCTACTGACATCATTAATTTTCTGTAAAGATTAAGAATCAAAGTACTTAAACATGATCTTAATTATTTGCATTAATTGAATTTTTGTCATTGGCGTTTTACTTTCTTACACTCATAGCTACGTAATATGCTTCAAAAAACTGAATGATAAAAACTCAAATTTAAAAAAGGCTCATTTTTAAATAATAAAAACATGATCACGGGGTCTTAAATCGTGTTTTACTGCTACAAAAATTTTTTCGAGATTTTTTTTTTCATTACTAGAGTATTCTTGTATTTCGAAAAATCAGTATAATAGGCAGTCAAGATCCTGCGCGGCTTGTGCCGTCTAGCTTTCCGCATAGGTTGGATTTCAGTGCTTCAAGAGCGAGAGAGAAAAACTTTTATTCGTTCTCTCTCGATTTCCTGAAATCATTCGAAACGCTGAGCTCACATATACGCGACTCGTGTGGCAGTGTGCTTAGTGGAAAGGGGTGTTCTCGAGAACTCCGGCCCCCAGTCTGGCATAACAAGGTGTGACTGTTCCAGCCGTTAACTTCGTCATTAGTCAGTAATTGGTAGTCGAAGTGATTGGTAATAAAGCAGTAAGTACTTTATAGAATACGACTTTGTGCGGGTTTTAAGATTTATAGATATCAGATCAATTAAAGTAACATACGGTATATTAGATCCGAAACTGCCTTCCTTTTACTTCAGTTCTAATTTCTGTCTCTTATATTACAACTAAAACTTTAATAATAATTTTATTGCCAGTACCGATAAATACAAAGTGGAAAAGTGTGAAGTCATTACATCTGAGAATTTACAAGAAACTATCATATTAGTTTTACGTGTAATTCTGTCGATGAAGGTATATTTTTATATAACTTTACATTATTTTATAATTACCAAAACATTATTTTATGATTTGATGTATAATTATTATTATAATATTAAATATTAATTATACATAATAGTTTAATAATGTAAGTTTATTATAATATTAATTATACATTAAATCAATTTTTGATAAATATTTATTAAATAAGTCTCGCCTCCAATTTTGATAAGCTTCGAATATGTTATAGAAATTAATGTTTTGAACAACTTTTTCCATAATTCACACCATAATTTACGAAATATTCGCTGTAACCGAAGTATTTATGCTAAATACAATTATCCGTTCTTCTTCATGGAAAGCTCTAGATAATAGTGAATCTCGTAACGCAATTTGAAGTATTTTAACCAAGTAAAACTATAATTGTTCCGCTTCACGGAAATCTTTAGTTAAAAGCAAAAGATTTATGTGTATGAGTTGAATTTTATTGTATTCTTAATTTTTGTGTGTGAATAAAGTATATAAAGTTTCGCATAAATCATTTGATTTTCGTTAAATATTTTCATGAAGAGAAACAATTAATTTTATTTAGTAAGAATACTTCGAATTAAAAATAAATGTTTTGTCTTTTATTAAAGCAAGCTTGCTTGAAGGGAAGCATTTACCGTTTGAGTGCCAAAGAATTTTCTTGTATATATGCTAAAAATGCGGAATAAAATGCGTAATTATTTTTTTTGGAAAATATTAAATACAGTAATAATTAACTCTAATTATTATATAAAAAGTAATTTTCAGCAAAAAGGATTTTTAGTTTTATGTTTTCATATCATAGTCATTTTCATATAAATCAGAATTTGATATGGTGCTTTTTGTAATTATCAGTATAACATTTATCTTAAAAAAATAGAAATAATTTTTAATTTTTATATTATGAAAAACCACAATTTAATAATATTAATAAAAACCAAAATTAATATGAACACAACCGCTCTCAATTAATGCGAAAAATATAGTAATAATCAACAGCTCGATTAATGCTAAATTTATATGGTTAAGACAGAAACCTTAAAAGTTTTATGGGTAATGGTTGGAATTTGAAAGTCCTTTGTGAGTATATCATGGTTTTGATTTATCACAGTAACAATTTTGAAAATAAGATTTGTCCCTAATGTGCCCTCGTTGTCTTACAATGTTTTTTCAGTTTGTGACCTTGCTAATTTTCGGAAATATTCAAATAGATCGCTATAAGAAACTGTTAGTATTTGATTTGTAAGTGTAAGTTGTAAGTTGTAAACATTGCTAAACGGTCGATACAAGGAATATAACATAATAAACAGTTTCACTGAAAAACAAAACAAAACACCTTTTCGTAACAATGAATAAAAAATTACCTAATAGGTACTATACAATATGGAACATACATTTTTATTTATAATAAGAAAATATTATCTTATAGACAAAGTAATCTTAAATGTAATCAAATAATTCACGTTTCTTTTAGTAGCCAGTTCTCAATATCCCAGTCGCTCATACCGTTGCATTGTTTTAATTTGGTTTAAACGCGATCGTTAACCAGGACGATTACTGGTTTCAAATTAGTTTTGAAAAATATTTAATAATCAACCGGGTGGAGTCGATTATTAGTTTTCCTTGTATTTTTAATACCAATAGTCGGTCCAATTGAAAAAAGGTATACATATTAATTTTTTAATATCAATCTACGCCCAAAAGCAGTATTACTCTTATGTTCACAATTTTCTTTTATCAAAGGTCAGCTCATGTTTATTTTTTTGCTATAACTGTCTTATCTTTTATTGTAAGTTACATAAAAAGCTTTTGTATACTCATTCTGAAAAACGTACAAATGTTTCCAATATATATACAAGGTGTAAAAATTGCATATTTTTGTTTAAATTTATAATGTTAAATATACAGTATTGTCCTTATAAATGATCGAAAGCTTCAACTTTTATTCCCTCTATTAGAGGGATCACCTTTAAAATCTGTGGAGCAGCGGTATGAAACTCAGATACCGAGTAGTATAATATTTACTTTGTATAATAATGTAAATGAAACAGCAAATTAGGTATTAGAATTTATTATGTATAAGTAAATATTATCTAAATTATGTCGTGTTTGATTTTATTTTATTATAACAAATATTTTTGATTAGATTTTTGAAAGATATTAAGTTTTTATTTATTACACGTTCTATGTTTTGTAACTTGACTTAAATAAAAAAATTATTAAAGAATTGAGCCGTTTATTTTGAAAGTGGCCTAACTCCATTTATCTTCAAATCGAGATATTTAAGGGTTTGCGTTTCAATGAATTTAAAAATATACGTATAGGATACTAATGAGTCATACTGCTTAAGTGTATCTAAGGGTGTTAAATTTATAGTTCCTATTAAAATAGTGGCAATTATTAAGTGAATAATATGCGTTTTTTTATCAAGAATGGAGTTAGGCCACTTTTAAAATTAACATCCAGATTCATTATAAAATTTTAAGGTGCCCAAGTCCATTTAACATAATTTAAGATGCTTCAAATTGAAAAAAAAAATACTTGATTTATTTTACATATTTTTAAAACACTTTGGAAACTTAATTTATGCGATTCAAAACATTTTTTAACTACATAACGTACAGAACATAAAAAACATAAATTTATTACAAAACAATTTACTATTCATCTACATTTTGTGTGTGTGAAAGGGATTTGAAGAAATCATGATGTTCCGGTGGTATATATCATAATAGGTCAATTATGCCCTTGAATTTTGCTGTTGTAATTTGTCTGATATTTTTATACAGTGGTGTCAATACAATATTTTCGAACTTTCTTGGTCTATCCCGACGTGGTAATAAATTTAGGACTTTAAAATTTTCATTCTCATTCACTGATGTCTTATAGAAAATTTTGTATGGCTCATTTCTCACAAAATGTACCCAACATATTTTTAACCAGTTTATTGATTCTCCGTTAGAATTCTTTACCCTTTTAAAAATTGCGTCTTCTAATAATTTTGTTGATACAAAATCCTCTTGTTTCATTTTATTTAGAATAAAGCTATTACTTTTATGGTACTTTTTAATGATAGTATAATAATCTTGGGGGACCAACAGTAAATTATTTTTCCTATTACAGTTCCTATTAAAATAATGGCAATTATTAAGTGAATAATATGCGTTGTCTTACCAGGAAAGGAGTTAGATCACTTTCAAAATAAACTTTTTAATCATTTCATTGACCAGCAAATTTTCATGTAACAAAATCTTAATAATTTTAAATATATTAGTAATAATTTGCTTCAAACTGAAAAGATCATGTAAAAATATAACTGTTAAGGTAGCTAACTCGATTTTTTTGGAAAATGGACTTAGGCCACTTTCAAAATAAACGACTCAATTAATAATTTATATTACGTCAGTGCCATAAAGAATTATGCTTTCCCTGAAGTGAAATAAGTGCACATCAAGATTGCACTGTAGCGCAATTCGCGGGCAGAACTAAGGTAGTTCAAATGTTAAACTTAAAAAAGACAGCAACTTTGAGTCATTTGATTTTCACCTAATTGTTCTCTTTGTAATTTATTTATTTTTCCTTAAACAAAAGGAATTATAGAAGGAATACGTTTTCCAGCAGTTTCTGATATTTAAACTAATGTAATGGGAATGTTAAACAAGCACAAAAAAATCTGTACTTGAAATATTATAAACATTGAATTTGAAATTAGAAGACGTATATGTAGTTCTATAAAGACTGATGATTTACTACTTCTTCGTTCTTCATTGTATCGTTATACGTTAAGCGTTGTATGAATTCGCATTATAGGAAATCGTGCTTTACGAGAATTTTTTCCACATTATGCGAATAATCTAAAGTGTCTTATTTTTTGTTTTAAAATATGACAATTTTATAACGGATGCATAAGATGCCAACGTGTTTAATTCAGTTGGGAATTTATTGCTACAAATATTTCACGATGATCTATGAGCACCTTTAATTTATTAATTCCTTATATAATTATATATAATTTCTACCAGGTGGAATAATTAATAAAAATAATTAAGTTATAAATGACTAGATTAATAAAAATAATTTTATTGTATAATTGGTCGAAAAAAGCTCTATAATAATGAAATAATAGATATTGTGATATTAACTAAGCACTAATATAAGGTTGTTTATATTTCTAATTTATTAATATTGTTTCATTTGGTTAATATTCTTATTTTTCGTTTTAAACTTAGATGGTGCTAGAGAATCATAGTGGGAAGATAGCGATTTTATTGGTTCAGCGGACTTCTACGATTTCTCTACTTGATTTTGGCTGATATCCTGGACGGTAGGTTTCAGAAATGGCTACCGAATGGTAAGTAGAATTAATACTTATATTACATCTGTAGTCGTATGTAGGTTTTAATATTTATTATTAACAGTTCTCTTGTATATGAAGGAAAATAAATGATATTGTTGCCGCCACTGCTAAATTGGTTCCCTTATAATTGTCATATTTATAATAAAAATATGTACCCAAGAGAGATAGCCATGAGTCGTGAGCATACTTTAGTGGTATAGATTCTTTGTAACGAAGGATCATGGTATGTTATAATCTCGGTTATAAGTCAACGAATACTTTCTTTATTTAGAAAAAATTATATTTTGTTTTCAACAAAGAGTATGCAGTTTGTTAATGAATGTGAACAGTTATGATACAGTGATATAGATTGTTTATTAATTAATATTAGATATAACCAAATGTTCATTATTACTCTTATAGAATTCTTACAATTCATTTTGGCGTATTTTTACTATTATTTTACAATCATTTTTTGCAACGTTTAGATTCTATGCAGATGAGCAATTCTTTGTATTGACTTTACCCATTTTATTTAAATAGTTATTCACAATTTGGCAACACTTACTGTCAATACTACAGTCTGCAAATGACTTTTTCTAAATCTCATAGATATTACTTAAGTTTAAAATCAAAAGATTGTGGTAGCATAATTATGGTTAATTAAGGTTTCAAAATACAGAAAATAACGAAATAACCTTTGAATATGAATTTGGGTATATATGAACAAATATATACGTCACTATAATGGCATTATTCTATGGATCAGTTTGGCGAAATATGGATTCAGTTTTTGCATTTGGTACTTATAGATACACATTGAGTACACATAATGTGAAAACAATTTAATATTTGTACGATTTTTGTTTACAAATAATAGAACATAGTTTACCAATAGTCTCTTAAAAATTATTTCTTAGAATTTTTTATATGGGGACACTTTAACCTCAACCTTTTTCAAATTCTTAAAATCATTTATATTCACAATATAAGGAGTTCGTGATAAAATGTCACAAGCTGTTACCCCCAGTACTACTTTCCGGACTATAGAATTAAAATGTTAGAGTGTAAGATGCTTTAGGGTAAGTTTGTTGAATATGGAAGGGTTGTCAACCCCTATCTATTAAATGGAAGAGTATATTAATTCCTAATAATAGTACATTATTTTTTCATTATTTAAGTAACTGTTGTCAAGCCTAAAAATTTCTTTTTAAAACATTTTTACACTGTGCAATTAAAAAATTATAACGAGTAACGCGTTCCTTATCCCTTTAACTTAAAATAACGAGTCTTGCCCGCATGAGTTTTCTGTACTAAACTTGGCGATTACAGAGAACATCCGTCGTGTATTGAAATTGTTTAAAAGTCGTATGAATTTTTGTGAATTTGTGAGAAGGGAACCATTATCTCCAATCTTTTCGGTGATGTATAACATTATCGTAAACACCTTGTACATGTTAAATAGGTATAAGTAATTTGTTTTTTTTTTTATTCATTTTATCATTTGTAATATGAGTGGTTTATCTACATTTTAAGTAAATAGCTACAGCAATTTAAGTTATTACAGATTTTAAGAGTAAATATAAAACTATAGAGCCAAATTACCACCCCTTTTTCTACTCGGATGCAGTAGAACTGTCCATGTTAGAGTTAGCAGGGAGGTAAAAGTGTTTCCATCTTAAACTTAGTAAAAATTATGTTATTAGATCTTTTAACCATCTTACAATATTTAAGAAAGTTACACGAAGCTGAGAAAATTATCATGATAAAATTATGTACGTTAAACTTATAGCATCTATACGATGAGTTCACAACTGTGTCATTGATTGAAGGTTAAAGGAAACGGAAATAGAATGGATATTTCGTCCAGGGACCTGCTAGGTCAGCCTTAACATTAGATTTACGGACATTTTTTGTATATCTATTTCTAGTATACATATACTAAGGAGTAAGGTATACATCAAACAGAATTTGAAATTGTAGAACTGAGAGGAAAATAGGTTTGGGTATATTCGTATCACTCCATCAATGAAAGTCAGCAAAGGTTTCTAGGAATAATAGTAATTGTTTTTGCAAATTTTGTTCATGAAGTCTGAAACCCATAAAATTGACGGGTTCCGTAAACCTAGTGTTAATCCTCTATGGGACCGTGTAATTTTCAGGTCATATTCTAATTTATTGGCATTTTAACAAAAAATTTATTTATTTTTTTTCATGAGATGGCGTATATATATATTAATTATATTATGTTTTAAAATGTAAAATTGTTTAACCTGGACAATTTTTTTTCATCTGCATATATATGATTATAATTGTTGATTTTCCATTTCATCAATTTTCTATATTGAAAACAAAAATTCGGCCCATAGAGGGTTAAGCTGTGTTTACGTTATGTAACAAAATATTGTAATATAACAAATTTGTTTCTTATTTTGTCATATAACGTGTTAGTATACCTTCTTATGAGGATTCGAAAAGTAACGTTTACACCAGCAATAAAACATGTCATAAGACTTGTTAAGAAATAGATAATGGTTAATGTCATATGACAAGTTATATGCTATTCATGAAGTGTCGGTAAATTCTGAAAGATCAAAGGAGATCATGCTGCAAACTCCTTTCAACAAACTGACGAAAAGTGTTGAGTAGAGAGAATTATACAAAACGACTATTTAACTCGATACCCTTCTGTTTCAATTTCTCGTCGTCTTTTGTTCCTTTACGACTCGTTAAACTTTCCCTGATTGGTCAATTTCATGTTTCTGAGATTTACCAACCACGGCTGTTCATTTTCCTAATCATCACCTCTTGTGCCCTCAGCGCGTTTGTTTCCGGAAGGGTGAAGTGTTGAGTCCAGTTTTTAAATCAATCATACATTGTCATTTTTACTTTTAAATAGTTTAATTGTTACAGTATATATTAGCACGTGTCAATAGCACAGTGGTTCTTTTCTTACTGTTCCGTTTGTAGAGTAAACAATAGACGTTATTCTAATTGTCTCCTAGGTGTCCTCGGTATTTTATACATATCTCTAATACAATAAATTCCTAACTTATCGATGATGATTTAGGTCGCGTCAGAAAGGTTGCGGCAATGTTGATTGATTAAGACTTGCACATACAGTCGGTCACAAAAATATTGGGACAGCGTGTAAATTTCAATTTTAACATTTATATTTTGGATAAATGTACATCCAGCAACAAAATAGCATTAAATTATGTTAAGGTTTGTATTAGTATTTAGTTAGTAAGGTTAGTATTTAGATTGTACATACAAAAAATGATTTAATTTTTTCCGTGTACTTAAGGAATAACAAAATAAACTCAAATAATGCGAATTTTTATATCACAAAATTATTGGGACACTTTATAAATTTCACTGATAAAATAAAATTTAATCAATATTCAATACTTTGTTGGACATTCTTTCTGTTTAAGAACATACTTTAGCCGAGTTGGCATATTGTGAATTATTTTTTGCAAAAATGCAGGGACGATTTTCTTCCATTTTTTTGTCAAACGTTGTTTTAATTCATTCCTTGTATTTATTATTTTTGTATGGATCCTACGATCAAGTTCATCCCATAGATTCTCTATGGGGTTCAGGTCTGGAGATTGAGGAGAGGTCTCTAATACCTTAGAACAATTATAAATGTTAGAATTCAAATTTACACACTGTCCCAATATTTTTGTGACCGACTGTATGAGTCTTGCGTATACATATTGCCGTGGTCGTTGAACCTAAAATTTGAGAATTTAAATTTCTAATAAATGGTGTTAATAAGCAAATAAACATTTTATTTATCTTGTAGAGAATTTGTGCGTGTATATCTGTCCAGAATTAGACATGTTGGTGTGCTATGAACGATATTAGCGTGTAAACAGAAATGTGCGCTGGCGATTTCAAACGACTATCGCGACTGCGTCTCGGCCCCGCGAAACGCTTGGCTTCGAACCGTCCCGGCCGCAAAGGATTAAATGTTTATAACAAATGAACAGAGCGCCTAAAAGCGAACAACACCTTACAGTGTACATATGTACACTGATAGAAAATATTACAACGTTGTAATAATGCCAACACCGTTGGAATTCACACACCTCATAAAAAAAATCACACAAAAATGAAATCGCAAAGAAACGGATTTGACTGTAGTGAATGTTAGAAAAACAGTAAAGCGAGGAATAAATCTTCCATTGTTTTCTTCTTTATATATTTCTTAACTTTATAGCTTTCTTCGACATTTGCATGAGGAGAACAGCATATTCTATAGTTTTTACTACATGAATTGAAGTTGGGGTAGCAAAACATGTTTTCCAATATCTATTTGTATCTAAACATTGTTTATTATTTCACAATTCCTTTCGTTGCACTGAAATATATATGTCATGAAAAGCATACATTTTGCGCCAGTTTGGGTACACGGCTGAACAGTGGAATGGCACGGCGCGCGACCGACTTTCTTGTTTACTATAGCTCGCGCAATTGGCAGATATCGTGTAGGCCAAGGGGTTAATATCTTGAGAGGCTTTCAGGTGGGTATGCATAAGATGTTGAAGCGTGTATGAGTCTCTTTCATGATTTGTTTCGTTTTTCGTCATTGCCATTTTCTGTCTATCACCCCTTAAAGTTGGTAAAAACTCGCGTGATTGTCCTTCCTAAATTCGGAAGAATGCTAATCAGAGATCCAGAATTTTGTTAAATCCTGCTTCTCGAATCTTTACCACCGCCATTGAGGAGAAGTGTTGCGATGAGGATGGCGAGGGTGGTGGCGGCTGGCAACGACGGGAAGTTCCTTCGGGTACCTTAGGTCTGACTTTCGGTATTTTTACCGTTTCAGTGTATGTTAGCATAACCCTACAGAAATCCTCCTTTTACGGCACGTGAAATTCCAAAAACTCAAAGCTATAAACAGCACTTTCACTTGCCAGGATATAGACTAATCTTTCAACTACATGCGAATCGTAAAGTAAAATCCTGAACTTAAAAATAGCCTTCTTTCCACGTTCGTGTCGTAAACTGTATTAGAGGCGACGATAATGTGTAGGCATTGTGCGCTTCACCAAGCAACTTGCCGTGAAGAGCTGGTAAGAAGTCAAACGCCCGAGGTATGACGCAAATTGGATGATCTATTCGAACGATTTTTCGAACACATGCAATAATACTTGTTACTTCCTATTCATTTTGATTTATCCCATTGGGTGGATCAAATTGTCTTATCTTAATTTAAAGAGACCCGAAAAGAAAGCTCCATAAGTGGGTGATCTTCATCGCCGCGCAGAGTCAAAACTGGTCTTTCAATAGCTCAGTCGAATGTATTATACTTATCAAAGAGCGATGAATCGACCTAATTTTAATTAGTCCACGTTTTGTTGTAAGGTTGAGAATTGGATAGTCGCTTGATCAAAAACACTGAGTTCATTGCTTAAAGTACCTCAACAGTTTCAGCTTCAAATAATATTACGTGTTAATTTCTCACTAAAATAGTCTTTGTTATTGGTGACCATGTAGCGGGTTAGGTTTGCTTCTTATTGAACAAATTTATTTTAAATTACGATTTTACTTCATTTTACTCGTAACAACAGTTTTCTTTCAGTCCACCTGCTTTCATTTCGACGTTTCAATTCTACGCAAACCTTCTTTCACCCATACTGCTCACTGCGCACTCACTCATATTAGTTTTGACTCACGTTCTGACTCTGCCAATCTGTTTTGCATGGAGGGCGATTCGAAATTATCTCCAACAGTTTTTGTGAATTTTGTATCCGGTCACTATCACTTCTCTTTAATGACTTTTCTCGTTCCGTTTTACGTATTTTTCTTCAAGAAAATGCATGAATAGGAATATTAAATTTATACTTCTTTTTGTATTATTTGTTAGTGGGATGGGTAGGCTACAGACTCTTATATTTGTCTTTTGATTACTTAATACTGCGACGGTTATGGGCTGTTACAGACACGGCTTGACATTCTCAACTTTCATTACACACATGTACATCAAGAGTCTCACCTAACAACTCACACTCACACTCACACTATAATGTACATGTCCATATAGTGCACGGTCTCATGACACAAGTCATCCAAGACGGAAAGGCCAAGAGTGACTTCAAGGGGAGGACGATTGACTTCCTCAGTCGCTGTGAGAGTTTTCAGAAATTCGTCGTCAATGGATAAATCTATATGAAGATCCTTCAACTCGTCAGCAATTCGTTGCTTAATCATCTGTTTTCCCTGGATGTTTTTCTTCTCGGTAAATGCTTGCTTCTGTTGTAATCTGACACCCAAGCCTTTCCTTCTCGGACCTACACTATGCGCAGGACTATTTACTTCCTGGGTAGGTGTAACGGGTAGAGTGGATTTCTTTGCTGCTTCTTCCTGCATTTTGCCTGAAAGTTGCAATCAAAAGACTCGTACTACTAGCACGATTTCCCTACATGTCCATATAGTAAGTTGTTAGTGACATTAACATGGCAGTAAAATTCCAGTCCGATTTTACCTTTCTCGGGTAATAACACACCACTAGATTGCAAGGCCGTATATCCAGGAAGACTAATCATCATCTTGCACAGAATGTTCGCCGTATTTTCAAGTTCCTCATGAGTTGTCTGCCTAAAACCCCTCACTCCAGGTTACGACTTTACCTCCAAGTTGGTTAGGCTACACCAAACATGTTCTTTGATAAAGTATATCTTCCCGGCTATTACCGTAATCAATGCCATATGAAATTTCTCAGAGTAATAAGCTTCCTCGCTATTAAAAGTGACCCCTCATTATTTACTCATTTGATCCCTCATTACACAGATGAAAGTTGTTGTGCATGACAGCTTCTGCATCATTAGGCTCATATTTGATATCATATGTGGCCCTAGCGTGATTCCAAGCCAAGCCCACTGTACGCAATTGTCTGGCTCAAATGTACCAGACAAAAAATAAGAATGTTTGTGTGAAGGATTGCGCCTTATCGCCCGTGTGTTGTTCGTGCCGAATATTGTACGATTGCTGTGACGTATAGTACTACGCGACGGTGCACCGAATGATGTGCTTATAGAAGCGCAAGGTGAACGTACAGATATTGACGTGTATATGTATAGAGCCGAAGTGACTCGGTATTTATATGGAGGAGTTCGACTGGTTGCTCCTCCATATCTCAAGACGATACGCCAATTGGTTAGAGTCAAAAAATCAAGACTTCAATCAGCGTATGCCCTGAGTGCCACCAACCCCCGTTCGTGTGCCCTTAGCATGCGTATCGAGAACGAGGGTGAGGTAAGTCACTCGGAGCTAGAAGGTTCCTCGATTTTTGGCAACAAAGGGGAAATTTCCTCTGGGCCCGTGTACCTTACGAATGTGGCATCGGGCCTTTCGGAAGTCCCTTATTTATAACACGCTCTTGGCAATTGAGGAACCACGGTTGACTCGAAAATTAAACTATTGTCCCTCTACGGACGTTAAGAGAGTTCGAGAAAAAAGGTATAGAGGCCAACATTTCTTAATTCCCAAAAATAGTAGTACCGACACGCTCATGTCATAAATATGCGAATGGAACTTACCTGCTGTTGTTCCGTAGGACGGAACAATCACTGACCTTCTAAATTCGTAGTCTTTTTGTGGTAGGTAATCTGTCTGTCGACGCCGGCATCTCTTCTAATGCTGGTGGTGTTGCATCGGAGCTGGACGATACGGACGCAGTTGGAACGCAATACTCCGGGTATTCGTGGCTGCTGCAGTCTTCTTTGTGGCAGCCATCGTCTTCAACACCACTTTCGTTTTACTTCCGCCAACTCGAACCTCAGAGGTTAATAGAGGCGCTTTGTCGGGTAGGAATACGCCGTGCTATTCCGCCTCTGTAATGCAGACAGGAACGGGTAGTCGTTCCACGTGTGCCGGTTTCCTTTGTTGCACGGGTGGCATCACTCGCAGCGGTTAGATAGCTGATGGAGGTCATTACGATCCTGATGTTTCTGTGACAGCCTACACGATGTTTCTACACTTTCTTAATTGCATATGCATTGTCATCACTAAAGTCGCATTCACAGCAGACAGAGTTCCGTACAGCCCCGGGATGTGAATATGAAGGTGTTTCCCCAGGTCTCGAGCCTGAAATAGACACCCGCGCCCTTCTTCAGTAACGCTCTGCCGTTATAGCAGAACTCCGCGGGATAATTTTACATTGTTCTGTCGTCTTAAGCTTTTGTCCGCTGCTGTATATGGGATATTAATTTATTAGAAATTAGCAATCAGATAACATGCACAGTTAGGTAACATGTTTCAGTTAGTTGATGTTTCACCGATTCCGCCAGAATGCGGGGCGCTAGGTGGATTAAATTTACATTCTATGCCTATTTTGGAAATCTTAGTTTTCTGATTTTACTCCAATCCTTACAAAACGTGTCCACGTTTTTTGAGTGTTCGCGGATATGTACTCGCCTCACTGAATTTTTTCCAACTATTGGGACTACGTTAGTATCTTTGCACGACACTATTGGTGACATTCAACCGAGAGGATCGAAGAGCTTCGCAATCTCCGAAAACAATCCTCGTTTCGTGATCTGCGTAATGGACAGCTGAAACCGCTCCAGATTAAAATAAAAGTAATCTCCAGACGGTATCCAACGCAGGCCAAATATTTTGAGTTCCGATTCATCGAACAAAGTATGGTCAGTTGCGAGGGAGTGAGGTTTTTCAGAAATATTCCGGAGTAACTTCGGTGAATTTCCTGCCCACTTTCTCAGATTAAAATCTCCTTGTTGCAGAAGCTTGCAAATTTGCTTGCGGGTCTATTCCAGCAACGGTTTAGTTCCCATGAATACGCCGTCCACATTTATGTCCTTCTCGATTATGGGAGCGACGAGGGGGTAGCTCCCTCCGTCCTGCTTCTTTAACTCAACAAGGTTGTGCATCGCAATATATGGTGCACATGCCGTATTGTATGTAACGGTGTTTAACTCGAAAGTATTAACCCTTTCGGTTTCCGGCGTATGCCAGCGATGGTCCTCTGGTGCAACGAGAATATGTCGAAACTTTTTCTCGTACTTTTGCAGACGCCACCTCGTTAAAACAGAGGTGATGTCGTTCTGCAATTTCGGACCTATGTGGAAAATGTCGTTTAACGAGCATCCGCTGGATTTTTTAGAATTCTGTGTATAGAAGTTGAAGTTTTATTCACAATGATTTACTACTGTCTTGTTAGCAATTTAAAAATGTTTGAATTGCATGTACCAATCATTAACACCAAAACATTATTATTATTATTAAAGTAAATGGGCAGGTAGGCCCAGTGTTACAGGATATCTTTTTATCCTCTTCTCTTAATTGGCAATTTGTTTTATAGCATTTAGCAAATGTTATTTTTATTCATATGTTGATAAGACATAGATATTTTTCCAGCCACCCATACCATTGATCAGAACTATGAAATATTAGATCTATGGAGTGCTTCTTATTTAATCTCAAGATAGATTAATTGCATAGATTGTTGTTTAATGCGCTTAGGAAATTAGCCTCTGTTGGTTGTTTTTAGCGTACCGTCGAATTACTTCTTCTTTACTCGAAGTGAAGAACACTCGAACGATAAACCTAATTCATTAACGTATATGCATATAAAAACTATGAAATCTTTGATCGCTTAGAAGGAACCTGTTAATCTATCTGAACGCCTAAGTGGCGTTTTTGGTAACTCATCTTGGGAGACGCTGCCGCTACGCTTCAACCGATTTGATTTCAAGATCTTTTATTTAGGTTCTCGTTTCTTTTGTTCCAGGCTGCCTTGACTACTGTTAGTAGTATGATTGATTATAGAACTATCATTTTTTTATGCGATTGATTGCTGCCGTGTCCCATAGCTCAATGCCATAGGTCCATATTGGTTTAATAAATATGTTGCAGGTTAGTAGCTCGCTTTCTGCACTTAATTTAGAATTTCTGCACGTTAGATAACTCAGAGTTCCCTTCGTTTGGGGTTTTTTCTACTTTTTTTACATTTGTGATGTTTCCAGGTGAGCTTCTAAGCATTTCGAACAATTAGTGATGGAAAAACAATATATGCTTTTGTTTTAAACCTTTATTATTATAAATGAACATAAATAAAACACCGACACTGTAGCATATTAGAAAACAAAAAATAAAAGATTCAAAGTACAGATAAATGAAACGCCGCAAACACGTGCTATCCTGGCGGAACTAAGCTTACAACAATAAAAGAAAACATAGATGTCACCCATCAATAAGTTTGCGGTGTGATTTTATTACTTATTGCGACACTGGAGATCGTGTGCATTCTTAATATAGAAACCATATGTTTCAATTTCTCCTTGTTTATTTTAATTTCCTATTTGCTAAACAATTGTGCACGGTTGTAGAGTATAGTGATCCTAGTTTTCCCTTAACATTTGGATTTTTGGTCAAAATTGAACAGAATGGGCTGCTCGAATCACGGTTTCATTATTCTCTGCGCGTCTAATACTTTGACGCATGAAAGAGCTGTTTAGTATAATTCAGTAAGAGCCATTTGTCTCTCAGCAGGTTCGTGAGTATTTGTGATCAAAGCAGGTCACGTACCATAATTAAAGTTCATCCGTGTTGCAATAAACCATTCTGCACGGTTATAGAGTATAGTGATTCTAATTTGCCCTTAACATTTGGATTCTTCCTCGAAATTGAACAGATTGGGCTGCTCGAATCACGGTTTCATTATTTTCCGTGAGTGTAATTTCTTGACGGATGAAAGGGCTGTTTAGTATAATTCAGTAAGAGCCATTGGTCTCTCAGCAGGTTCGTGAGTATTTGCGATCAAAGCAGGTCACGTGGCCTAATTAAAGTGTATCCGTGTTGCAATAAACCATTCTGCACGGTTGTAGAGTATTGTGATTCCAGTTTGTTCTTAACATTTGGATTTTTGGTCAAAATTGAACAGAATGGGCTGCTCGAATCACGGTTTCATTATTTTCTACGCGTCTAATTCGTTGACGCATAAAAGAGCTGTTTAGTATAATTCATTAAGAGCCATTGGTCTCTCAGTAGGATGACGAGTATTTGCGATCAAAGCAAATCACATACCTTAATTAAAGTTCATGCGAGTTACAAGTAAACGATTGTGTACGGTTGTAGAGTATAGTGATTCTAGTTTGCACTTATCATTTGGATTTTTGGTCAAAATTGAACAGAATGGGCTGCTCGAATCACGATTCCTTTACTTTCCGCGTGTGTAATACTTTGGCGCACGAAAAAGCCGTTTAGTATAATTCATTAAGAGCCATTGGTCTCTCAGTAAGTTCGCGAGTATTAGCTATCAATGCAAGTCACATACCCTAATTAAACTTCATGCGAGTCGCAATAAACGATTGTGCACGGTTGTAGACTATAGTGATTCTAGTTTCCCCTTGACATTTGGATTTTTGGTCAAAATTGATCAGAATGGCTGCTCTTGCTGCTCTCAGCGCGATTCGCGCAAGTAGCTCTTCGTCACACAGGAAGGGCGTTTAGAATATTCGTCAAGGGCTATTGTCCGGAATTTCTCAGTAACTACTGCGAGTAGTTACTCTTACGTTAGTGGTGGAGAATGTCAAGTCTATCTTACCTAATTTTCTATAAGTGTGATGCGGCGTTAGGAATGTTCGGTGGAACGTGATGGGATAATTAATGATTATTATAGTTACTGTTGTAAGTAATTAGACGTTATCATTGCCATCTTTGTGCTCTCATGATCTTTTTTGTTTTTCTACTTGAAAAAATATTTTCCTGTATAGATAGGGCAGTTCTCAAGAATCGAATTTTGTAAAGACATGGAGTTCATTATAAAATATGCATTTCACTATAATATGATTGATTTCTACTTGGTGTGTTATTCTACGGAAATCCATTAGTAGCCCAAACAATTGCTTTAACTCGTTTCTGTTTGTGTTAATAGATGCTCAGTTCACTGGCTCTCTGATTTGTAGAAACATAATATAATGGTATTTCTTGATCGCTAAACTGTTGAAAATTTCGTCTTCTTTACTATTTGCTAAATACAGTACTTATCTTATATTATGCTATCCTGATATATTTTCCGAGTCGAAAAATAATTTCTTACCGCTACATCAATAGGACGGAGCATGCTTCAAATATTTTGAAGGTGAACTGAGATTCTTTAATCTTAGCACTATGTCATCCGGTGGCATCACATTAGAGTCGTTTACCAAACTTATTTTCAAATGCCAGTATTAAATAAAGGTATTTTTATTATACGTCAAACTGCTAATAAAGAATTAAGAGACTCATTGTTTAAAAGTTGTACTTATTATTAGATTTTTATGGGAAGGTTTCAAAATAGATTAGTACTTGTGGTTTAATTTTTCACCGTTGTAGGACGGTATTTAGTTTCTATTCAACTCCTAGATGGTCTTTCTTCTTCGGCTTGCCTAACCAATCAGATTAGGCCTTTTTTCGTTTGCTAACCTGGGCCGGATGTCGCGTAAGGAGCTCTGTGAGAAATGTGGTTCTCTAATTAGTGGGTTACACCTGTTGCGATTATAGAACAATTTCAGGATAATGGGTCAGCTACTACCCCATTGCTCTTGGATGCACTTTTTCCATGTGGTTAGAAAATAATAATTCAAGGATCGAGGTCGCGAAGACGATTGTTTTTGTTTATGACTTCGCGGTCCGAACAAGAACAGTTAAGTGATTTACAACACCTGTTCCCTTTGATTTTTTTGATCTTTTTGTCGATTGGAACATGTTGCAATGAAAAGAGTTTACTTTGAAAGTGTCAGTCAATATCAATTTTATCGGTTCAATTTTGAAACAAATGTTTACCGATTTAGGAGCCTAGAATTCTGCTACAGCTGATAATAGCTTTGCCAAACCTTTTTTATCTTACATAACTAAGTTTTATGACATATTTTCACAATAAAGCAATAAAAAGATGTACAAGAGCGCACGTTGTCCATCAGGGATTGATCCATGTTTCCAAAATGTATCGCATCGTAGGAAGAGAAACGTACACGAACAGAAGAGCTTGCTAGAGATACTTTGTAGGTGCAGGGGAAGAAATAGTTAACGTCCATAAAAATGCATCAAACACGAAATTTGATATAATTCAACACGCTCATATTTCGATGTGCCTCTTATACCCAACTTGGTACAGTGTGTCTGTCCATCAATTTATATCCTAAATTAAACAAATCCGCCATAATTTTTGATGGTTCATAATTCACGAAAATTCCCGACTTAAACAAAATAACATTGTCATTTCTGACTGCTAATAAAATTTCACTACCCTCGCTAATAAAACAGAAATTAATACCAAAGTAAAAATGTTGTAAAAACGTTTTAGCATCCCCACATTTTCGTTGACGCGTTCGTCATCTTGTACCAAATCTTGTACCATTTGTTAGAAGCTCGGTTACACTTTGTTTCAACAAAAGGTGTTTAAAAATCGTATTTTTTATTAAATAGTTTCGGGAACTACCGGATGACGGAAGGTTTCTGAAATATGTTCGTACGCTTGTGTTTACGTTTCGTCGTGTGCTACGGCCTTCTATTTCCACAGACTACAATAGATCGCCTTTCTTTGTCTGTTCCAACCGGTTGGTCCATCGTCCGATTCCTCTTGACATTTTCTTGATGTTCGCCACTAACACGTACCGATGCAGTCGCCACCTTTTTAATACAAGGGTATCATTCTGCAATTTCGGACCTACGTGGAGGATGTGGTTCCACGAGCGTTATTCCGCTCGAAGCATTAAACAGAACTCACAGTTTCGTTATGGTATTGTCCGTACGTATTACTGCTCGATGCGGAATATAGAGCCGGTGCTTGTCAATCGCCTGAAGTCGAGTCATGTGTTGCATGGCCTCGTACTCGGTGAGAAATGCACTGTACTTTTTTTTGAGGTTGTCGTCGAGAATCAACTTTGCCCTGCGAGGGCAATGTTGAATGAGTTCCCCAATACCTCTTTTGATTCTGACAGGTTAAATGGCGGTCGTACCACAAATCGTCCCGTCACATTTCTCCCGGCGGTTTTGACGAAGTGGGCCTCGCATTCCTACGGTGTATACCGGAGCTGATGGCACCTCTTCCATTTGCTAAAATCGTTGAATCGTTTTGCCCAACGATTCTAGGACGTTCCAGTGCAGTGACTCTGCAGCGCTTCTAGCTCTGGTATTTTGACCGTTGACTGGCCTGGATATTACCCAGCCGAGAGCGGTCTCTTGTGCGATCTGTCCGTGAAGCAGCATAATCACTAGGCGATAGCTCGTATCTACTGATTCATCCCCCGGTGACGCTGCTTAGTCGCCATAAGATGTTTGTTTCTAAATTACCTATTCCCTGTTATTTCGTGACAGAAATCACGTAGGACCCCATTTTTCTTTGTATAAAATCCCAGGCGTCTAATAAAGAGCAGTCAGTCTGCAACAAGGAGTCGACGTTACAAAACGCCGCGGTGGCACGCTGAGTCAGAGTGGCAACGACAGTTGTCGGAGCCGTGTGACTCTGGCCGGCGTGTTGACAGCGCCGTTCTGCCCATCCTACGTTCATGGATGGGTAGAACGTGGGGTAGACTCACCTACAGGGTGACGCAGATGCTCGCCGGACATGGATGCTTCGGCGAGTATCTGCGACGTATCGGCCGAGAGCCGACGACGCAGTGCCACCACTGCGGTGAGGAGGTAGACACGGCGCAACACACTCTGGAGGAGTGTCCCGCGTGGTCCCGGGAGCGCCGTGTCCTCCGAATGTGTATTGGAGGAGATCTCTCGCTGCCAGCGGTCGTGTCATCGATGCTGGACAGCGAGGGAGCCTGGAAGGCGGTGGTCTCCTTCTGCGAGCAAGTAATGCTGCAGAAGGAGGCCGCCGAGAGGGTTCGCGAGAGGGCGCGACCCTCGTCAGGGAGAGGTGGCGGCAGTAGGCGACGTGGGCGCCGTCGTGTCGCCACCTGAGTGGTGAAGTTGTAGCGTTGCGGGGGAGGAATTTTCTGCCCACATCTCCCCCATTGCAACGCTACAGGGAGAAGCTGCTGAGTCGGGTGGGGGCCCGATTCGGCATTGCACAGCTTCTCCCCAGGCGGAATGGCGTCGTATTGTGGCTGCACGGCGCCATAGATACCTGAAGGTCTTAGGTAATACCGGGGGTCACGTTGACCCCCCGAGATAGAGTCCCTGTTGAGGCGTGGCGTGGGGGGAGTACTGGATGTGTTCTTCCAGAGTTCCCGGTGCTCCCCCAACACGCAGAGGTAGGCCACCGTGGAGGTTTTAGCGGGTAAAAATCCCGCATAACCTCGCCATCCCCCCCAGGGTGGTGGGGTATCTTTCGAAGATAAAAAAAAAAAAAAAAAAAAAAAGAGGAGTCGACGTTATACTTTGTGTTCTTACCCTTAATCATCGTCGATTTATCTCGTGACAGGTCCCACAATGCTTATTTTCAGGAACCCGCCTCTTAATATTTGGGCGTGTAGTTCCGCACCGATCAGCACCTCTATTTTTTGGAGCGATGCTTGATCCGGGTTCGCGAGAGTGAGCTCTTTAACCCCTTGACTACGGCAGACTTTGATATGTACTGGTCATACTATACGGCAGAGATTGAGTTACGATGTGCGCCGAGGACGGCGAATTTTTGGTGTCAGAAAGCCAAACTGTGTGAAGCGCCTATAAGCAGGCGCCTATAGGCATAGGCGCTCTCAGTGTCAGAAAGTCAAACTGTGTTGAGCGCCTGTAGGCGCTCTTAGTATCACAAACGCAAAATTTCTAAGTGCCTACAGGCGCCCACAGTAGTCAAGGGGTTAAGAGCATCACACTCTATCTCACTTGTCTGCGCGGGAGTGCAAGACGATGTATGTGTTCGTCGTGTACTCAGGCGAACTATCTTGTGTCCCTCCGATTGTCATTTTCACGTTGTGGGTGATCATTTGGGTTTTGCCACCCCTCCAAGTCGGGTACTACGGCTGAGGTTCTTCTGCGCGTGAGCAGTAGATATCTTCTGAATAGTCACCCATTCATTTCTATTCATAAACAGAGAGCTTGTTTTCTACTTTCCACTTTTTGACCTCAATTTTTATCAGAACGATCAGAGTTTCTCTTCTCTGTTGCATGTGCTGTACATAATAAGGCAGCTCCGGATGGGTTATGAGTAGAATGCAAACCTTCTTTATCGTAACTTTTTAACTTTCGAAGATATTTTAAACTATCTTTACATATTACTTTCACTGTAATATGTAGCTACAGTTGTTTTAATAGCAGATAACATTAATTTTAAATTTGGTATATTATACAAACGCAAACGACATGTGATTACCACTAGCATCAGTTAAAATACATTCTTTTGGTTACAAAATTACAAATATACTGTAGATATACCTTTAGAGTTAAATGACTTTTAGAGTTGGAGAGGGGAAAGGTCTTTCCTTTGATGTAAATGGGATTAAGTTCAGGGTAGATTTTCTATCTTTGGCTTCCGGACCTATATCATATGACGATCGAAAAGGTTAGGTCGTTACTAGAACGTTAACCCTTTTGATGCTACGTCGAACGTTGCGTTATTTTCAAGAAATATTTCATGTACATGTCTCTAGACCAAGCCAAGGCCTCTGATGTTATAAGGTACCTGGTTATAGCAGCGTACTACGATAAGAATGTCTTCATTTTCCAGATCTTAGACTACCAGCACAAACGGGTCGATTAGGACTTCGTAGCTGTGTCTATGCATAAAGTTTGCGAGGATCTGGTATGTTTGCATCTCAGCCATATTCACTTCTTTATTCGCACATATTCTCGCATACTTACACTTCAAGTCTTCGAACAGCACAGCTTTGTTCGCAATAATGACGGTTCGTAACAACTCGGGACACATACAGGGTGTTCGGACAGCCCTGGGCTTAAATTGAAAGAGTAACTCCCTGAGACATTCTAAGACGAAAATCAAGAGTAATGATTTTGCATTTGAGGCTTTGTTTACGAGTTATAACTAGTTAAAGATATCGTTTAATCCGGACCGTTCGACTCTTGAGAGCGGGTAACCGAAGCAACTCGGTCGGTAACGTCGCTGAGTCCACAGTGATGCTCCGCCTCGGTTACCCGCTCTCAAGCGTCGAACGGTCCGGATTAAACGATATCTTTAACTAGTTATAACTCGTAAACAAAGCCTCAAACGCAAAATCGTTACTCTTGATTTTCGTCTTAGAATGTCTCAGGGAGTTACTCTTTCAATTTAAGCCCAGGGCTGTACGAACACCCTGTATATGTGCTCTCATCGACGTCACGGACTATCTTGTTCGGCTTCGTGAGTTCCGCAGGGTGTCTGTGTAATTCTACGGAAACTGTGGCCATATCATATTGTATTCAATGTGAAATTCATAATTATTTAATTAATTTCAATCTGCACGAAATGTATTCTAACTGAAGTGAAAGTAATCGCCGGCTGGAATCCAATGGATATTGTGAATTTTTAATTATGATTCGTAAAAATGAATGTTTTTGGGCAGCTCTGATATTGTACGAAAGTTACTGTGGCTGTTGTAGAGAGGGAAAGAAAGAGAAGGAAAAGGAATGGTCGTTTCGTCTGGGGCCTGCTAGTGGACTCGTCAGTAAGGCTTACCTAGCAGGCCCCTGCCTTAGACACAGGGATAGGAAGGGGTAGGTCAGAATTTGAATATATAATAACGAATAAATATAAATTTTTTTTTGTTTTTCTTTTGGTTATTTAGAAGTTACCGAATAAAAAGATCTTAATGAAATCTGTACTCCAAAGAATATAGGCAAAATATTTTTATTTTTTAATATTGTTATATTTTGTGATAGATGTAATTACTTATTGCTCGTACAACTATAGAAACAGTGATTAAAGTTAATATATCTCAAATATCAGCTTTAAATGGTCATGGAATTATTATACGTTATTCCACAGATAAACATTTGTCGAGGGATAAATCGGAATAAAAATGATTGATAAATAAGGAATACAGGTTTACCATAAAAATAACAAATAATTGTAATAGTTATTGATTATTTATTAGTTATTCTTACCCAAATAATAATTTATTTAAATAATGCCCAACATTACTCCAGATGATACATTACGAAAGAATTATGTGTAGTTTTAAATGCCTATAGATTCTTATAATTCTTACAAACCATGATAAGGAAACCTAAGTATTTGGTTACATCTTCAACAATTTTGGTTAACTCGTTTCGTATAAGACAATCTATCATCATAAGTTTTTGTTAAATTTCGATTTTAATGTTTCTTCGGTATGTTTGTAACTATATAAAGTAATTGATTCATCTAGGAATATACATATATACAATAACGGTCATGTATTTATTTATGTATTAATACAAATCGGGATTCTTATTTTCAAACAAGAAAATAGAAAAATATAAGTAATTTCCTGAAACGTTTGTAAAAATATCTAAATTATATTTTCTTTCATATCTCTTCTTATATTATAATATAATATATATTACAAAATTTGTATCCTCTACTACGAACTTTCAGTATAGTTTTTATTTATTCCAAGAATTTAAGGAATTACTTGTTATTTTGTTTCGAACTTCCGCTTTTGGTGGATACAGTAAATTACATACGTACACTGTAATATTGTGCTGACGGCAGGAATTAAAAAGTTAACGCTGTAAACTACTTTACTAGTATCTATTGAATAGTTGCAACAATTAGAAATATTCTGTAAATTCCACGATCAGTAGAGGAGAGAAGAAGATCCTAAGATGTTGTGTCATATACGCGGACTTGTAAAAGATATACGGAAGATTCTACATATCCGAAGATAATTACTATGGCTTAGTGTCAAGTTGTGTAGCATATTAGAGATAACGAAACTACGAATTATGTTTCTTGAGAATGAACCAGCAAGAGGATATGATGCTGATCTAAAGCAAATGGACTTCACAAAATCATAGTTGCTGAAATTGTATGCCTAAGTAGTGTCAGATATTGACGATCCAACAAATATTAAAACTGTTGTATATCGTCTGAATGAATTTGACTTAAAAGCAAGAGTTATATGAAAGAAGCCCTCTATTTCTGAAGAACGTCGGAGAATTAGAGAACTGATTTTACAAAAATCTATTTCAATTACACACAAGAGTAATGATCGAAAATAATACTCACAAATCAATCTGTTTAATCAGCTTTGAACCCGATTGTAAAACATATACATATATTGTATTTGACGTCGTGTGGGAGAGAAATAGTGGTAAAGCTGTATGGTATCAGTGTAAAAGGATTTGTGATCATTTAGGATACAATATCCATAAGTATCAGTCTTATTCGTCGAATGCAAGGAAACATGGAGAAGTATGGATTTGTGTATTTATTTCAAGATTGCTACATAGAATTATTGCTACCGTTTAGAAAAATGTGTATTCAAAAGAATGAATCTATTAAGTCAATAACAGTACGATAACGATACTACATGCATCGATGAAACATTTTTATTTGAGAACGATATTAATATGTTGAAATGGCTAGCACAGTCTCTCGACCTTACTACCATCGATGTGTTCTGGATTAACATGGAGAAATATCGTTCCATTTTAGCTGCATAAACTTCGTTTTCTAACATTATGTTATAATAATATTTTATGCAAGCTGACAGCTTTACTTCTTGTGCGAAGCAGTTGAAGATGGACAGCTTCAGGTACTGGAAGATACTCGTACGTGTCATAGAATCTGAAAACGTCCAACCAAATGTTAAACTGATTCTGGATTTAACCAAATATTAAACTTGACTTTTGGAGTTCATTGATTTACGGCCAGGCATCGACATTAGTGCTGGGTGGATTAAAACACGGTATGTGTACAACAGTGGACACGGAAAATGTAGAGGAATTGCACATGTTAATAGAAAAAATATGGAAAATTGAACTTATAAACGGATTCAAGATTGATTCCATCTCGCAAAGATGTGCCGTTCCTAAATTGTATATACTGAATATCAATATATCACAACTTTAACGTAACATAAACGCCAAAAATACATAGATTTTTCATGTGTACGTAAGTAATTGCCTATTTTAAAGAATCATTCTTCAATATGAATTATTCATGAAAAGGATTTTCATAAAAGCATTCGTTAGTTGAATTCTTGGAAGGAATGAAACTTTCAGCGTTAATTAATAAAAGAGGATACAAATTTTATGAAAATATAATTGCGATATTTCTAAAAACATTACAGAAGAAGATACAAATTTATGAATTAGAATACAATTTATACATAAGTAACTAGCCGCTATTGTATGCACTTTTGTTACGTTTTCTTAAAATATATAAATAACATTTTAATTATTTTCAGATATTTCCAAACATTTTATAACAGTATTGGCATTTTCCATTACATTTTCTATCGTTGCTAATTTAAATGTAGCATCTGGAGTGAAATATTCATAACTTTTAAACATATTAATTTTATATATATATATATTTTTTTTTGAGTTAATTATTTGTTGTTGGTAGAGTAAAATTAAAACGAACTCATGATTCTATATAACAAAATATATTGTAAATACTTCAATTTTATAATTCGATTGAAGAAAACTCAAAGTCACTTTACAAACTGACCATATAAAGTTAGAAAAAAAGGAAAACGTTAACAATTAAACGCACATATGTTTTACACACACACAGTATTGCTAACATAATCTAAACATTATACTAACTTATTAGCCTAGCTGTTTCTAATTTTAGAAAAGCAAAATAAAGTTTAGTTGCTCTTCTTTAGTTGTTAGCCTTAATTATTTTTAATAAAGAAGACATTAAAAATCTGTTTAAATTTGATCAAAGTTGAGAAATGTGAGAAATGTGTAGCAGTTAAATAAATTTGTAACGTGTATCAAACAATACTAAACTGTGACTTAAAAAAATTCATTATCGAAACTTATACGGATGGTAAAAATAATGTTAAAATTAACAATTAACTAAATAAATTTAAGGTAACTTCTCAATAACCAATTAATTAATTAAGATTAAGATTATGATAAGATTATGATTATATTTGGATTAAATTTCAATTCAAGTTTGATGGAAAAATCACAAATTTCAGTTTAATTAATAGTGTGTTGATTTAAAATTGTATTGGATACAATTGTGCGATGGTTTCAAAAAAGACTTTCAATTTTCTCAGAAAGTGAAAATTTTCTTTTATACATAATTTTATTCAGATTGGGAATTTAGTGACCAACCTCAATAAGAAGAGATAGGCCAGTTTTATCGAGGCCATTCTGAAGGAGAAACTAGTCTACGCTAGCTTGCAAAATATGGAGCATAGTCTTCCGCTCACTTGAAGTCCCGCGGCAGGAATGCGAGAAAAGTGGAAGGGATACACCTATTCTCACGCACACATTCAATTCTAGTTCGCTATTCGTCGCGACAGTTACAGGCACATTTGGGCTGACTGACAAGGAGGTCAGAGCGATAGAAAGAAATAATGAGAAACACGCGGCAGACAGAGCCCCATTGGCGTAGATGTAACATATGGTATTGCTATTATACAATAGTATATCTGATACAGGACAACTATTCTTGCTAGTTTTTTTCACAATATGCTAGGAAAGCATTGGTTATATAATTACCAGTGGAATTATTATATGCGGTAATAACAATGCCAAATTTTAATACCTTTGTAACATTGTTCTATTGGGTAATATGGCTTAATAGTCTTTTGTAGAGAATGACTAGAGTTAAGTCGGATTATGTCATTCAAAATATTTGATTCCGTTAAGGAAAATTAATTATATTTCAAAATCATCTCTGTTACTCCACTTATAGAAAAATGGCCTCTTTTATATTAAATATAAGCATAAACAAAACCTCAGTATTTTATAGTCTCCAAGTTTCATTATATATTTATATACATATTGAGATAGGGCCGCAACTGAAATCTATTCCTACTACTATGGCAGAGAGCGTGGCTAAGGTTCAGAACGTGCGGCTCGGGTGGGGATGGACGGCCCAATCCCTCTTTACCCCTGTGCCGTCTCGCGGGACATCAAGTGAGCGGAAGACTATACTTGAGCGGTTCGCCAAAGGGTAATTCGCTTCTGTTTGCCCGAGGTGAAAGCACAGGGCCCGTGGACAATCCTTCACGAGTTGCTCCTGTTTTTCCCTCCGTCTTAGGCTCATCCCTCCTCTTGAATATGACGCTGGTCAGGGTGCCGTCCCTGTCCCACTTTAGAAGGTACAGACCCTCCATCGTGGGATATCTGTACCTCCGTGTCTTTACCAGGATGTGATTCGGCATCCTTAGGACCACCGGGTTTTCGGGGGGTCCGAATTGGACCGTGTAGCTAGGTGCTGCAGACTTCTCTAGCTGGTCCAGCTTGGTGGAGGTTCCAACTTCCATCCGTTGTGATGTGATCTGGTCCCCCGGGATTGCCGGCTACAAATTGCACTTTTTTAATTCTTCAACCAGATGATTCGAAGACTCCATTTTGTTGAACTACTTCAAAATGACTAATGATTGCGTTTTCGGTAACTGTATTTAAGAGGTTGCACCCTGCCCGCGTCCCGCAGGTTTCAGGAGCCCTCTAAAAGTGTAGATTAGACAAAGGAGGGGTATGGTCCTTTGTTTTATTCACTCGAGCTAGGTAACCACTTTAGGAGGTATCGAAATCTGTTTCACTTTCTTTTCTCTCTCTGATCCGAAATATGGCCCTTCACAAATGTCAGCTCTAGCATAAAAACAATACTCACTGGAAGAATTTTCTGAAGCTTTATTGGCTTTATCTCTTTTATCCTTCCAAGCCTTATACTTTAAACAATCACTTTTAAATTGGCCTGACTTCTTGCAGAAAAAACATTGTTTCTTGACCTGTGTGTTGTTATCATTTTTGTTTCCTATTTTTAACCACTTGCATTTGTGTGCCACGAACGTCGTAATGCTTTTGTCGCAGAATCGTCAGGCAATTGTCACAGAAACAAAAACGACGTGCGTAGCATACAAATTTACTGTTTATATTTGTATCATTTTAATATCAATCGATGTGTTATGTTCCCTTTAAAAAAGTATTAAAAGTTCTAGGTCGAAAACGAATTAGCTTAGAAGATATAAATTTTTTTCCGATTTCTCTAAGGCATCGAACACGCCTCCTGGCGGGTTCTGGCACACGCACCTATGAATTTCTTGCCAGCGCAAATGGTTAATACCACTTTACTATTTTTTCTCGTGTCCTTTGCTCCTTTACGTCTTCTGTATTCGTCCATTAGTTTACTTTTAACCAGTTCTGACGTAAAATCACTTTCTGGTCTGCTCTCAAGAGCTGTAACGAGGGTTTCGTAAGATTCGGGAAGGCTACCGAGCAGCATTGCACCCATTAGGTTATCTGATAGCTTTTGTCCAAGAACCGCCAGTTTTTCAAAATATCCAGTCATCGTGGTGATGTGTTGTTCCATGTTACCGTCTTCTCTCATGACTGTCCTGCACAGTTATTTTAATAATAATATGTTGCTCGTTAGTGTGGCCTTTCGATGGTAACCCTTTAAAGCTTTCCATGCTTCGTGTACTGTTATAGCATTCCTTATTGCTGTAATTGGTTGTCCTCTACTAATAGCCCAATTGTAGCACGTGCTTCATTATCCTGTTGCACCCAAGCAGCATCTTCGAAAGCTGTTTTTTCATTTATTGCTGCATTCCGCAATCTTTCTTTCATCAAAAGAAGTTCCACTATTTGTCATTGTTCGTAATTTGACTGAGAAAATTTATAAAATAACTTTCCCAATCCCCGAGGAGCCTGTAGAGGGAGAGTGGAATCGATAAAGGATGTATAGACTGTCAACGCTGAGATCAATTTCTTTTGGTGTTCCGTTCCGGAACACCGTTTATTCAAATTACAAAATTAGAGAGTAAATAAAACAATATTCCTATTATTATTGACTAGAGTCGCCTGGCCTGGTGGTCGCCCAGAGGTCCGGCTGGTTGGTCGTGGTCAGGTGCTTCACCTGTGAACAATTATGGACTGTATTGTTTATTTCGAGTCCGAGTCGTTGGCTTATTACACAGTGATAATCCGAGTCGCGACGACTTCTTATTGTTGCTTGCCAGCAAGTACAGCGCATGCATTGATTAATCACCGTTCGTGTTGCATTCCGACAACTGATTATCCAAAATCTTTGTCGGATGGTGTGTACCGTCAATTGTTTACCTCCATGCAACGTATTTAGATCACACTAACGAGTTATGAGTGTTTGCCATATAATGTTTCGGCAGGATCATGGGAATCTTAGTTTCCTAAGTAAGGACGGAATTTTCTAATCGTCTGCCTACTCGAAGCACTCCATTCTTATCCAGAAATGGGCTCAGAGATTTTAATTTCGATTTGGAGGGGATTCCACAGTTTGTTTATAAACAGCGAATTTCCTGCTAGAAATGCGTTAGTTGCAGGTGCTGAACTATCCTTTCGGTTGCATCTTGCAGTTCCACACGGTTGAGGTCAGCCGAAGAATCCAACGATTTTTCGCCTTGCAACGTCTTGTAAAACCGTACGCAATACGTAGTTACGCATAATAATCTACTCCACTTGGAAAAGCGGAGAAGAAACTCCCACTTTTCTTATGGTTGCTGTGTAGGCGTGAGCTACTCGTTTTTCTTCCTCGGTTTTGGCGGAAACTGGAACCGCAGGCCAGTCTGTTCCTGCCTTACTCAACCAAGTCAGCCCTGATATCCATAACGTGGAATTCAACAGCTCTTCGCTATTGACTCCGCGTGAATTTAAATCGGCGGGATTGTTGTGCGTGGGTACATATCTCCATTCAGCGTGCGGCAGAGCCGTCAGCACTTTGGAGACTATTTGTTACGACGAACACTTGACAGCAATCACACCTAACGTCGCTTCGGTCTGGAAATACTGTCTTATCCCCGAAACGTGCTCGACGTAGACGTTTCTGGACCAGGCTACTGTCTCAGATATTATGAGGAGGATGCATACCTTGATGAGACGGGCAGCACACCCAGGACGTATTTGTTCCCCGGATCCCAGGCACCCAGGGTACCGACGACGAACACGTCGACTAGGACTCTGTAGCCGCGCCTAGGCAACGAGTCCGCGAGGGACTGGTACTTCTGTACCTCGCTTTCCCGATTACGCTGCAGGTGTTTATAAACGGCACGGCTACGTCAACTATGACGATGGATCTAGACAGCTCATGCGTCACGACTAAGTCGCAGAGCCGCAGTGCTGTCATCGGCAGCCGGTAATCTCCTGTTCAACCGGATCTCCACAGGAAGCTGGATCGCTTTCGCGATCCTCCGGACGATGTTGTCATGCTGCAACTGCCGGGCCGCCGAGTGAAGTCCACATGAGGAAGGGTCTCTGCCTCATATTCGCAACGCTTGCAGCGGCGATCCATCTCACCCCACCGATGCGCCCCATTTAAGGGGAGCACGTCGAGTCGGGCTCGACGGACAAACTGCCAATCGGCGAAGCGGATAAACCCTCCCGTTCGCATGAAGTGATTGCTCACTCCATGCCGGGAGGTGGCATCGAACACCTTCCCTTGGTCTCGCTTCTTGAGAAGCAATCCCATGTAGTGCTCCATCACAGCGGATCTCAGTCAGCGTATGATGAGCCCTTTGGCAGCAGGCGGACAAGAACAGAGCGTCCGTTCTGGGGTCATATCTCGACAGAGAGTTCCCGTCGACCTTCATCCCACCTCCAACCGACACCAATACATGCTCCGATCCTCGCACCGGCAACCCTCACCTGCGCCCAGAATGAGGTGCGCTTAGTGGAAGGCCTTGCGAAGTCCCCAACCAAAGAGCCCGACAGGTACTCTGCAAGGTCTCGGTTGTTCGGGGAATGACCGATCTTTCCGCGAACAGTCTCTAACAGCGCTGACCTCGCTATTGACGCAATGACAACGTCGTTCGCATTCAGCATCCTGAATGCGTGACTAATGGTCTTTACGTCAGCGAGATCCGCCAGCGGAAGCAATCCACAGCCACCTCTCGAAGGGGGGATGTAGACCACCTCAGCACTGGCACGCTGCGGCAGGCAGAGCCATGCCTTGACCGTCCGCTTCAAGATTCGGTCGGCTTCTTTTAATGAAGCTTTTCTCATCCTGCCGCCCCGTAGCAAACAGTCGAATCGCGGCAGCAAAAAGCTTGCTACCATCTCGACCTTCTGCCACGGAGCCAACAGGGAGGCGTCCACTTTGTGTAAGTCTTGGAGCAGGTCTTGGATGGCTGGAAGTGGGGTCTGGTCGACGCGAGCTCCCATCGCGACCCCGAGGTGGTCATAGGACTCACCTCGCTTCATGGGGGGAACCAATACTCCTCCGAGGGTGAACTGACTCTCGGCCACTCCTCCAACCTTTGTAATGTGCAATGTTGCACACTTACTCAGGTTGAAGGATAAGCTGAGAGCCGTCACCACTTCCTCGGCTGTGCACAGTAGCCTTTGCATGTCCTCCGGGGTTCTCGCGACGACAACCATGTCGGCCGCGTAGGCCAGGGATGTCACCTCTTAGCCCAATACCTCCTATCCGACGCCCGAAACGATGGCCGCATGGACCAACGGTTCGATTGCCAGGTCGAACAGTATTGGGGAAAGGGGGCACTCTTGCCTGACCTCACCCTCCATGCTGATCCGTCCTGTGTAGCCGCTCGAAATCCTGACCTTCGTCCAACAGCCTGTATACAGGCTGCTAACAAGATTCAGGACGGAACGGGGTACGCCGGTGCGGACCAACGAGTCCGTGATAATGGAGTGGGGGATCGAACCAAATGCATTGGAAAGATCCAACCACGCCACTACCACTTCGCGTTTTCTCCTTTCCGCGTCCTCCAGGATTTCCTGCAGCACGAAGTTGAGCTCGTGGCACCCCTCATGCGGCAGGAAGCCCTTTTGGGCCTGGGAGAGCCGTTGATTATCAACGGCCCAACGCGAGATTCGGTCGGCGAAGACGGCCGCGAACAGTTTTGGGATGAGGTCACCCAGCGCTATGGGCCTCCAATTCGAGAGGTCATTCCGGTTCCCCTTCTTGTAAACAAGAATGGTGGATGACCCCTTCCAACATTCAGGGATGTGTTCGGTACGGCGGCAGGCGTTGTACAATGCCGTGAGTACCAAGCAGCCTGGGTCCTTCCTTCGCAAGTCGGGGTATGTGAGGCCATCTGAACCCGGAGAGGACTTCTTCATCCTCCCGAGCCGACGGGATACCTCGACCTGAATCAGGTCCGACTCCAGGCGCTCGTTCGAGCCCTCGATGGGGGCCTCGTATCGAACGATAGGCACTCGTGCAGGAGGGACACGTCGCGCATAGATGGTTGAAAAGTGCCGATGGATTAAGTCCAGAAGGACGCTGGATGACCCGTTCCAGCTTTCCGATACGCATTCGATACAGCGGCAGGCGTTGAAAAGTGCCGTAAGCACTAAGCAACCTAGATCCTTCCCTGGCTGGTGGGGATATGTGTTCTTTAACCAAGCGAGATTCGCTTGCTTGATTTTTATTGACAAATGACTCTGAATGTGTACCAATAGGTCTGAGAGGAGAACCGCCCCACACAACGTCAGAGTCGGTACTGTCAGTATCTTCAACGGTGCGACGCGGATTTTTGCCATTAACAGGTTTGTAACCGCTCGCTTACTCGAATCGTACACGCGGAGGTACGCAACTGCTGCACAGGTAGCGTTTGATGCGTCACAAAATCCATGCAGTTTTATTGAATCCGCGTTTCCTCCATATTAAATCCATCTTAATGTATTATCAATTCAGCGAAAAATTGAATAAGCAAATGAAGAATATAATTCTGGTTTAATATGGGGTGCGATATTTATTGGGTTTGCTTCGATGAAATTGTCGAGATTTTCTAGGAAATATCAATTTTGAAAAATTAATATTAATAAAATTATTAATATAATAGTTATTGTAATTGAATCTTTTAAAGTGAAACGAGGATAGAATGGAATTTTATATTTATTAGGGTCTGAATGTAAAGGATTATTCGATCCTGATAATTGAAGAAAAAAAATATGAAGAACTACTAATAATAAAATAATAAAGGGTATAATAAAGTGAATTGAATAGAATCGATTTAAGGTAGCATTATTAATTGAGTAGCCTCCTTAAATTCATTCGACAATTATTTGGCCAATGAAAGGAATTACTTAAATTAATTTAGTAATTACAGTTTCTGCTCAAAAAGATATTTGACCTCAAGGAAGAACATAATCTATGAATGCTGTTATTATAGATAAAAGAAAAATAATAATACCTAATTTTCAAAAAACGTAATTTAATTTAAATAAGTTATAGTAAATATTTCGTCTGATATGAATGTGTATTATGATAAAGTAAAATGAAGCTCCGTTTATATGAATTAAACGAATCAATCATCCTGAATTAATATCTTTTATGATATGGACAATACTTTTAAAAGCTAAATCAATATTAGGGCAATAACGGAAAGATAAGAATAGTCCTGAGATAACGGATTGTTAGTTCATTCGACGTGCCTCAATCTATACAGATGTTATTCCACGATCTGTGAGTGGTCACCGAAACTTGCTCATCTCAGTCAAATTTTTCTAACCATTGAGCTTGCTTCGGGAATTTGCGCGGACGACCACTAGTAATAACCAACCGAGTGGATCGTACAGTTTCGCAATTTCAACACCAAACACTTCTCATTCGTACTAAGTTTCTTGCACTGGTTGCAACTCAGTAGTTTGTGCGTTCCCTTGCAGAGGCTGTGGATCTGATTATTGCTCACTTGCTGCTCAAACGAGGCGTGATGACTTCGAAGATAAGACTTTTGAGTCCGCCTGTTTGAATCAGCCGTTTTCACTGACTTTTCGACTTGTTTACCTCTCGCCCCCTTTTTTTTTTTACGTGGAGGAAATCTTCGAAAGATACCCCACCACCCTGGGGGGGATGGCGAGGTTATGCGGGATTTCTACCCGCTAAAACCTCCACGGTGGCCTACCTCTGCGTGTTGGGGGAGCACCGGGAACTCTGGAAGAACACATCCAGTACTCCCCCCACGCCTCGCCTCAACGGTGGCTCGATCTCGGGAGGTCAATTACCTCTCGCCCTATCTAGCAGCGGAGGCGTCGTTAAGTCGATCAGGAAAGCGTACAGATCTTCCTATTTTAAGAATTCTTTGGGATCTTTGCGCAATCTTTCCCAAGTTTCCTTCCAATTTGGTTCCATTTTTTGGATTATTGTTTCCTCCAACAATCCCAGCTACAGAACAGCTACAGTTTTTGAGTTCCCACTCAAAACTCACACATGATCCCACATTTTAAAGCGAAATCGTAGTATCGTATCATTAAACCTAGCTACTCGACAAGGACATATCAAAACAATCCCGTTGAAATTTCTGAGCAGAGAGGATTAATGTTTCTTCCAGTGCACAAACTCGCACTAACAAATAATCCATTCATGCAGACGCTGTTAAATATCTGTTGAAAACTTTTACATTCAGTGTAAATAACACCGGAAAAGTCCGCATATAAATATTTAGGAAATACATACGAGACTAATATCGACAACAAATTCACGCACGTCACGATTCTCTACGAAAAACTTCCGGAGTGGCGACCACTAATCAAGGGGGGCCTAACCGTTTCGTGAAGATGGACATGGGTGGCTCTTACTCGCTACCTTCACTTGCAGCTGCTGCAGCGTACCGCGATATGACGTGCAGCGCAACCGGCTAAGAGTTGTTCCCCCGATCCCAAGCACCCAGCGCGCCGACGACGGTGTCGAGCAGGACTCTGAAAGCGTGTTATTGCAATGAGTGTGCGAGGGACTGATACTTTCGTACCTGCGTCATCCTCGTTTTCTCAATTGCGGTGAAAAGCTGTTCTCGAGTAGCACAACTACCGTTCACCATGACCACTTTGTGTAGTACACTAATACGCTTTTAATTATTCTGTTGTTCCTGAAACTCTCTTGACCCTACGACAAATATCTCACGAGATGGGTCGATTCTCGATCGCTGACGTTTTAGCAACCAGATCATCGCTTTGTTTGTGGAGTGCTGCCCTGTCCCCGGGACATGCTCCACGTACATGACTGTAACCAGGACAGAGCCTCAGATATTAAGAGACGCCTCCTCGTCAGGATGATGGCGTACCGTAATGACACGCGCAGAATGTGTGTTCCATCCTGGTGGATTCCATCCTCGGGCGGTACTGGTGAGATATAAATGAATAAAGCGAATGGATGCAATAAAATGGATAAATAAACGAGTAAATAAATAAATAAATACATATATGAATGAAATAATAATGTGGTTAGGTGGAGCGGTGGGAACTTGTCTTTATTTAAATTTCCGAGCCATTGTATGTACATATATTTCTACTATATTTAACCCCACATTAGTTTTACCCCACGTCGTTTTCAGATCTTTCGGGCTCGGGACTCTCCCAAGTCGCGGAGTCAGTAACGGCCACGCCTGTCGTCACATCGGTTCGGGAATACTGTCTTATCCCCGAAACGTGCTCGACGTAGACGTCTCTAGACCAGGCTACTGTCTCTGATGTTAAGAGACGTCTCATCAGGGAGGCATATCCTGACGAGACACGCAGCAGGTCCAGGACGTACTCGTTCCCCGGGTCCCAGGCTCCCAGAGCGCCGACGACGAACGCGTCGACTAGCACCCGGTAGCCGCGCCTACGCAACGAGTCCGCGAAAGGCTAACACTTTCGTACTTGCATCGTCCTTATTTCCCCAATTGCAGTGAAGGTGTTTTCGAATAGCATTATTACATCTACCATGACCCCTTTCTTGGAGCGGGCATTGTTCTTAGTCATAGTAAACTAGACCGATTATAACTTTCAAATTTTGTGTTCAATCTCAGGTTGAGCTTTTTGCCGACTTTGGTCTCGTCATCTTCCATGGTTGAGGGCAATAAGAGAGGGAGGAAAAGGTTTTTCCGAGCTGCATCGGGCCTTAAACTATATTCAATTCGTTTATTACACCCAGGGTCCGAGCACTCGGATACAGGAACCTTTTTCTTTCACTTCGTATATCTTCTGTGTGTTGTACGCCACACTAGGTTATGTTTTATTAATGTGGCGGACTTCGATAAGACGCGCAGTACATGCAAGACAATCTTGTTTGGGTTATATATATTTTGAATACAGATAAATATCAATAAATTAAGTAAATAATGAATTTTAATTTTAATTTGAACCCAGATCCAAATAGTCCAATATCCCAGGGAACAATCCCCCCTGGGATATTAAGTTAAGCTAATAAAAGGTCTCCCCTACGGGTGTACAGAGCCCGTAGGATGGGACAATGCTATTTGTCTTCTTTTTTGACAATCTTGCATGTACATTTCTGAAAGCTTTTCCTTCAACACAACACTCACACTATACGTTCATTTTATCGTTACCTTTCAATCCCACTGCTAGTTATTCTCTCTTTATATCGTCTATCACCTTCCCGTCCACGTGTCCCAACCTTCAATGCCAGATGTCCTCCTTTGTCGTAACTATAACAAACTCACAATTTATCCTTGCTAACTTATCAAAATATGCATTGCCTTTTCGCAATGCTGCCATATGAACTTTACCTTCCTGTTTGAGTATTCCTGCACCTTGTTTATTGAACATCACACGATACCTATTGTCAGTAAGCTTGGTAACAGACAATAAATTGGTATTTAAATCTGGGACAAACAATACATTTTTTAATCTTACTCTATATTTTAGTTGACTTTGCTTCATCACAATTTCACTTACAGTATTAGAAATCAGTTTCCTACCTTGTTTGTCAGCAAGTTATCTCCCTCTTATTTTTCTCCACCTTATTAAAAACTTCGATGTGTGATATCATCAGTACCGGCACGCTCATGTCATAAATGCCGATGGAAAACTTCCCGCAGTTGTTCCATAGGAAATCGTTTGTCAGTCGAGCGATGCGCGATGTAAAATCAAAACTTCAATCTCTTTCCAAGGAGTGTTAAATAAACGTCGAATGACATTAACCCATGAAAGACGAGTGTTAGATCAATCTAACATTTCATTTGTAATTATTTTTCAATTAATTTACATTGCTAAATTTTATTGTGGTTACGAAAATAAATCCTACATGATGTTGGGCTATTTCTTCAGTGCTTACCATGACTGGCATATTGATCATGTCTAGCCGTCATAAAGCATCAGCCACCTCGTTATCGGAACCCGAAATGTGTATTATCTGTGAGTAGTCAAATTGACGTAGCTGACGAGGTGAAGTTTTATCTAATTTTTGATTGAACGCGTAAATTAGCGGTTTGTGGTCCGATCTGTATCGTGAATTCGCATCCGTTGAGGTAGTGTCCAGAGTGTTTGTTCGTAATCCGACTGAGAAAATTTATAAAAATAAATAAATTTCCCAGTCTACGAAGAGCCTGGAGAGGAAGAGTGGGATCGATAAAGGATGTCGATTAGGTCAACGCTGAATTGTATTTCTTTTGGGGTTCCTGCCTGGAACACCATTTATTTTAAATACAAATATTGTTAATCGAGAAAAACAATGTTTATTATATAATTTATTCTTCGCTACCGAACCTGGCCTGTGGTTCTCCAGTGGTCCGGCTTGACGTGCCAGGTCAGGTGCTTCACCTGTGAACAACTGTGGACTGTATTAATTTTAATGTTTATATTTATTTGAAAATCCGAGTCTTCGACTTATTACACGGCGATAAGCCGTGTCGCGATGACTTCTTATATCGGTAATTAATCCTGTTAGGAGATTAGGTGCAAGCATTGCAATGCTTCAACACATATAGGTCCGACGTGCCTGTGTGTTTAGATCACGTCTCGGTAAATACCGAGGATCTACTCTCTTATATGTGTATTCGACTCGCCCAGGAAATAGACGATTCTGTCGTAATACACACGTCTTCTTTCGTTCGTTCACCTTATGTGTGTATCGTAAGAATGTAGTTGTTGGGTACATGGACCTGCAGAAACTGCAGAGTGCCTCCAGTATAGCATTCTACTCTAGCTACTCTGCGGTGTCTCTACATTACCGGTGCATGCACCGCCGGGCCTACACTGCGGCAGGCGTAGCTAAATAGCATCATAGCCATTGAAATTTTAACCCTTTCGCTACGGCAGCCTCGTCCGCCGAAGTACCGTCATTGAACGCAAACTCGCGTCGGAAAAATGCACAGTGCGCGTGATTTCTGTATATGCTCGAATGTAAGTATATTTACATTTTTAACATTAGATTTACGGACATTGTTTTTATTCCTTAAAAATACCCTTAAAATGAGTCAAAATGGCAGATTCAGTAAATCTAATATTAATATGAAAAGACTATAGATGGCACTTGTACAGAAGTCGTGGCGTGGATACCGCTTGTATGCGGCACTCGTACTCACAGGTCGTCGAGTGGATGCTGCATGTATATACGGCGCTCGGCGCGAAAGGGTTAAAGGAACGACCGTGGCTCAATCGTGCACAGAATGAGCGTATTCTATGGCTTTTCCAAGATCCCCGTGCATGAATGGGCGTCCCCGAATTCACATGATGCACGGGAATAGGAACTAGTATCCTCCCCTAGAATACACCTGCTGTTGGTGGGCAGGTTTTAAAGAGAGACGTACCCTATCCTGTCCACCGTATATCCCCTTAATTGCTTCACGACTAGAACAGCATAGATATCGGGATCGTAATAGGTGATTATTACCATCACTGATGAGCTTCGAAATACAACACGAGAATTTAACACTAGATTTACCAGACCAGTCATTTTGACTGGTTGTGCAATTTCATTTCAAAATTCCTACTGCATGTAACATTTGCTTTGTGAAATGATGTTATGACTTTTGTAGCTATAAGTAGAGAATACATTTTATGAACTTAAAATTATTTTATTAATATTCATAACAAATATATTTTTTGTTATTGACATTTATACCAGTACCAGTCAAAATGACTAGTGCATGTTTCTATGCAGAAATTCTGTGATGAAATGACATTGGGGCAGCTATAACAATTGATGGGTACTGCAATGTTTTATCGGCACAGAAATATGATTTCAGAAGGATCATAAAACCGATGCAGTACATATAACAGCCCATTGGTTGGAGTCAAAAAATGAAGACCGCAATCAGCGTACGCCCTGAATACCACCTACCCCCGTTCTTGTGCCCTTAGTACGCGTTTCGAGAACGAGGGTGAGGTGAGCCACTCGGAGCCAGGAGGTTTCTCGAATTTTGGCAACAAAGGGGAAATTTCCTCTGGGCCCGTGTATCTTACGAATGTGGCATCGGGCCTTTCGGAAGTCCATTACTTATGACACGCTCTTGGCTATTGAGGAACCATAGTTGGCTCGAAAATTAAACTATTGTCCCTGTACGTACGTTAAGAGGGTTCGAGAAAAAAGGTATAAAGGCTAAAACTGCTTAATTCTCAAAAATAGCATTACCCGCACATGCGTGTCATAAATGCCGATGGAAAACTTCCCGCAGCTGTTCCGTAGGACGGAACAATCAGGATCCTTAATAATAAGACGGTGTATTTACCCGAACGCCCAGTCGAAGCCGTCTGTAATCGGAGGTGGGTTTTTAGTTTTCCGGCTGTGATGGAGGTCCTGCCCACGAACAAGGCAGGATGCAATGGTGGGCCCGCTCCGCAAACCTCTGGTGGCCCCCTCTAGAGGCGCTGCGGTTCCAGAAATGGCAACGTGGTGGTCGAGGACTTCTGACGATAGGCCGCCATGATGCTCCGGGCTGCTGTTCCGCCATTTTGACCCGGGTGGAAAGAGCTTCCACTGTGAAGCTAGCCGCACCATTTATTCCAAGAGGAATTGATTCGACGACGCCTCTGGGGTCGTTTGCACTGTAACAACTAGCGGCAAGTGCAAATCCATGATCCGGCTCGCTTGAGCCGCCAGCCAGTCCGCGTCGGTCGTCTTGCTAATGGCGAGTATGCTCCTTACGTAGTCTGGCAAGTTTTCCAAAAAGAAGATCAGGATGACTGCTTCGCCTACCTGGGTACCTGTCAAACTACGTATTTTCTGCAGCACATGGGATAGTTAGCTGCCAGCCAGATATCTGTTCCGCAGCAAACGCAGTAATTTCAGCTCCGGGGACTCGTCAAATGCGCCCATGATACGTGCCTTTACTGCCTCGTATTTTCCCTTCGCTGTAGGGTTCATAATGACGTTCGATATAAATGGCAAGGCAGTGGCGTCGAGTTGTGTGACGACCTGCCGGTTCTTTGTGACATTGCTCATAATTCGATGTAAATCGAACGTCATCTTTAACTGGGCTTACCACACTTGTAGGTTCTCCCTTCATAAGGGCGGCAGCTTGATAAAGCTCACAGCGTTGATGGTGGCGTCAGTTGCCGGGCCATCGAAGTGTCCTTCTTCCATTTTGTCCGTCATGGACGCGTTCGTTCGTGTAGGCGATCTTGAAACGGCCATTTTTTCCTTCGCTATTTTCCTTACGCATTTTATACTACGTCAGAGTCACCAGTTGTAGCGAAGATTACAACCTACAAGCTGTAGGCGCGATCTCTTCCTTACCGACAGATGTAATGGAGGATAGATTGAATTTTGATAACAGAGAGTAAAATTTAATATGAACAATAACAGAGAATAATGTTAACTACAATAATAATAATAACAAGTATAACAGGTAACAACAACGAGAATAATGGTATAAAATGAGTAACAATAATATACGCTATACGACGTAAACTCTGAGTACTTTATTCGACTGTCTCTCGGAACGTTTCCTTTAAGAATGCCTGAAACGGGGCGCAATCCCAAGAGAGCGCTGGAGAAGGTGCTCGGAACCCATATCTGCAACGCTGCACTTCCGGTTAGTAACGCTAGTCCAACCGGAAGTGCACTTTTCGGCGGGACGGCTGAGCGAAAGCAGAGGTCGTCACACTCTTACATGCACAAAACTGAAGTAACTGTTGGTGGATTAAATAACTAATAACGATTTTTAATATAATAAATATAATTGTAATAATGATAATGATAATAACAATATGATAATACTATTTTAACTACACTCTTTATACACTCTCTCTCTAAATCACTCACTCTCTATTACTCGCTCTTTACTTTTTGATTGTCCGTTATGGATTCATTCGTTCGCACTCGGTCTCTCCACTCCCGCCTTCCTCAGTCATACAGTATACACAACAATCAGATGATCATGCCGCGCACCACTCATTACCCATACAAACGATAACACTCACCTTTTGTCATTCTCTCCAACCTGTCATACTCACTCATCCACACAAACATTTTTCACACCTTTATCATAATACTTTATAATCTATGGTGACCAAATAAGGTATATCTATGTATCACAGTAACCACACTCATCTAAATCGTAATTATCCTGTCCGCAAAAATTCATTGAACAATACACACGCACCTCGATTGTTCCGTCTATAGTGTCTAAGAAGTACATAACACCACACATATGCACCACGATTATCTCGTTTGTAATATCCATAAAATGTAACGCCACGCATCACGATTGTCCCGTCTGCAGTGTCCAAAAGCTTCACCAACATCACACACATGCACTGCGATTGTCGTCCGCAGTGTCCACACTAAGAATTTATTTGTGTTACAAGATTTGCTCGAAATGTCCTCCACTCTGCTGTAAATGCAATTATAATCGTCCTCTGAAATTGTTGTGCAGTTGTTAATAATTGGCAACGACATTATGGATGATGCTTATTGTAAAACACAACTGTAATTGCTGTGTTGAATATACTAGTGTTTTTAAATGACCCCAGAAAAAGAAATCCAGTGGAGTTAAATCTCAAGATCGTGCAGGTCAAGATACGGGACCTCCTCTTCTAATCCACTTATTATGAAATGTGGAATTTATGTAGTCCTGCACGGCAGATGTCGAATGTCGTTATGCTTCGCCTTGTGTGGACCACATATCTCGTCGTACATAGATAGTCGTACATCAGACAGAAGTTCCAGAAATTGTTCTTTCAGGAATTCAAGATATGTTTGAATGTCTGTTTACCGGAATCTAAACAGAGAGCAGATAAGGAAGATGTTTCAAAGTAATACGACTTGTTTTTATTTTCGCCGCTCATATATTGTTACAAATTTTGTATTAAATGTATTTTCAGCTCGACGTTCGGGGCTCCGTCCTGTGCCCGGCGTTCTCTCCGGGTTTCCCTCGCCTGGGAGCTTTGTAAAATAAATCATTCGCTTTAACTGTGACGACACGAACACCGTGTACGCTCAGCTGGCACGATGATGTCACACGTGATCGTAACCGATTGCGTTCGCAGGTAGCGAAGTGGACTGTATTGTGGTAGGCTTGGCAGATGACATCAGACGTCTATTCTGGCGAGTCTGGACGAGAGTGACGATTCAACTTAAATCTGTTCTACGTCCGGTTTCTGTTACTTGAATCAACTCCAAAAGGTAGAGGTTATAAATCTCCTCCCCTTGGTGCACTCGATTCAGGTTTTGAGGCCTTTGTCCACACAGTGCACAACCAAGTGGTGCTGATGTCTTTCGTTTATGCACCGGGAGCGCAAGAGCAGCCAAGAGCTATGCCCTCCTGTCTTGGACCTGATTCATAGGCCACCCTTCCACATAGTCGACGTTAGAGCCGAGAAATGATGTGTAATTCCCTGTTTTTTGGCTGCAGCAAAATTTGGAAAAACCTTAATTTGCTATTTAAGCGATCCGCATAGGGAGTCGATCCACATAGTGCACGTGAAGACTCCTCTTTGATTGAAGCCAGGTCTTGATAAGTCGTGACGACCTGGGTTCGCCAAAGTTGTTCGCTCGAGCTCCTGTATTGCACTGGCACGTTCGTCGACTTCCCCCAACGAACGCGAATCCTTCGTTAATTTCAGCGCTGATAAGAGGCGCTATCGAGTCTCTTATCGTTTTCCCTTTCCCTTTCTTGTTTATCTCTTTTTCCTTAATTAGCCGCGGCACGTGCAACCTAGCCCATCACCTATTTTGTTTTCCGATGGCTTACGCACCAGACGGCGCGTGTCAGTACATCGAAAAACAGGCGAGCTTAAGTCGTTTTCGTAAAAGATTTTTTGCGATGTCAACCGGCGCACGGTGTCCGAAGTGTTTTAGCATCATAAACGAGAAACCGCGATCAAAGCTAAAGCGCCCAGCGAGAAAGAGAGGTCTTCATGTGGAATACGTGGATCGACTCTCCGCGTGGACCACTTTAACGGTAAATTTGGGGTTTTTTCCGAATTTCGCCAAAGCCATTTTCTGTTCCTTTCAATGAGTACCATAAACCCTTGAAGTCTTCGATACTTCTTTCTTACCACCCTGTATGAGATTTAATCAGATGGGAGAGCTGACAGCCACGCTATAGCCACGCCTTCGCTGTACGTTTGATCACCCTGTCGACTTCTGATAGGAACACCTTCTGCACTTTGGCGTTTCGTAGCAAGGACTCGGAGTCACAGCAGCAGAAAAATGGCTATCCATCTTATCAAATTCCAGAGCACCTCCTAAATCGTGGAGTAGAGAATTTGATCGTTGTGTACTCTCATCGCAATCCCCATGTGGTTATACGACTGCACCTTCCTTCAAAGGAGGAACAAGGGTTCTTCTGAGAGTAAACTGGCTCACGGTCACTCCCGGATATCGGGCAGTGTACAACATTGCATACTTTCGCGGGTTAAAAGATAGGCGGAATATGAATAACATAGAAAAGCCTGAGGATGATGTTTGTAGATTGCTATCCACTTTGTTTGGAGAATTGCGTAAATAAATGTTTACGCTCGAATTACCGGACTCCAAACAGCTCGGATGAGGAAGAGGTTAAATAATATATTACAATGTATATTTTCGCCGCTCGCCTATTGAGCGGCCGTATATTGTTACGCCACGAAAATTTAAAGACCACAAAAAACCGTCAGGCTGCCGGGGCTCGCCGCTCGGGTGCTTCCCTTCTTCCGGCGGTCTCCGCGGTGGTCCTGAAATAAAAATCGCTCGCTAGAGCTCTGACGTCACGGGCTCCCTGGACGATTAGCTGGCAGGATTACGTCACACACGATCGCCGCCGGAAATAACCGTGAAAAATTAAATTTTTCTTTTCATTAATTTCTCGGCAGTGGTATATCAAATTGTGGATTGGAGTATCGGCATACACTTCGTGGTTGGAACTTCACGAGATTGTTACGCAGTAACGTTGTTCGAGCCTGATTGTGCTTGCAGGTGGTGTGCTGAGTGATATCTTAGAAGTATCGAAGGGCTATGGTCTAGGAATGCATCGCAAAGATCTACTAGCAGAATCTAAGAATCTTTTTTTGGAGCCAAAGTGATTGTTACAATCGTTTCGTAATTGGTGGATTTTCTCGGGTCTCCACTTAATTAAAACTTCCTTTTCTCGTTGGTGGCGCTGCGTGCAAGCCTGTCGTCACACTACACGAATATAAGAAAGTTTATTTAATCTTTTACAAATCCACTTGGTATTCCAAATTGAGGACTTCGTTCTCGTTGTCGCTCTCTCAATTGCCAGAAACTGACTGAACTCGATCGGCAGCTTCGCGTTCGTTAGCGCACAATCACTCAAGGCATCTGTGAGGCGAGCCGACACATAAAATGCCATGCATCAAGCATTTTCTAGACTGCTGTCAACGAAGGAAAATTTGAATAAAGGCGGCAAAGTTCAGCCAGGGGTAGTAACAAGGTGACGATTGATAATAAAAAAAAAGAACAGAAATAAATGTAACGTCGAAGGAATCAGACGTGTTGTTTTACTCTTTGAGTATTATCATAATTTTAATACGTTCATGTTAGAAACTGCCGTCAAGTGGCATTTACAATTAGAAATATTGTTTTCCTTTTCTCTCCTCCGTTGTTTCTCTCTTTCTCTAATGCGACCTCGTCGTTGGATGCGTTCTGTAATTTTTGATTCGAAATACGAAATATAACGAATCGTTACCCTCACTACAGAGATCGCTGGTACTTATTACTTTTTGCCTTGCGTACTGTTAAGCAGTGGCAAGGCATATAGAACAATAATTGGTGACCCACACGGGTACATTAAATACATTATCCTAACGGTTCGAATTTAAACATTCGGTTATTTTCGTTTCGTGATATTTTCTGTATTTATATTCCAAGATATATAGTATCAGAAATTTTGAAGATTTACGGTAAATCCGAACATCTTCGGGACCTTCGTGTTTACCCAAGCATTGCGTACCTTCTAGTCTTGTTCCGCTTTGCAAAGCACTTGTCCAGCGACAATTCCTACGCATAATTGCCATACCAAACATAGTCCGTGTCGTCCATAGTGGAGTCGGGCCTCAGGCCCATGGCCTCGAGTACCCTGCAGGGTGCACCAATACTGTAGGGGCCGTTGCCTTCCCCTCGGTTATACAACTCTACTGTCTGGTGCTAGCGGACTGCCAATGCCACGCTTAGGCTGTTGATCTCTAGCCCATTGACTCCCTTTGGAAAGTATGAGCTCGTATAGTTGGTAAACACCTCGCGCAGAGAGCGCGATGCACTTGTCACGGGAAAATTCACAACACTTTGGAATTTAATAAATTTATTAACAAATGTGTCTTCACGCAGCGGTGGTTACTATTACAAGAAGTATCCTGAGCTATTTTCAGGTCTTTATAGGATTTTTTTCTATGGGTGGGGGTAATGGTGACTTTAATTTGCTAGGATGTTTTTCTGGACTATGGAAGAAGTGAGTAATGGAAAATGACTGTCTGGATTATGGAAAAGGTGAGTAATGGAAAGTGACTCTTGAACGCTGTGTCTATGTTTGTTTTTCTTAGTCACTGGCGGATGAATATCGGCTGTGGTCCGAAGATAAGGGCCTCTTCACACACTCAAAGCAGGGTAGATCATGTAGTCGATAGCACGGTCCATGTCCATGACGGAACATTCTTCTGATCCCTAGGGATCACTCTGCTGTGGTCAGTGGCGCAGACTTTGAATGTCTACCCGCCTATATCGACTAGTGCAACTTTGTCGGGAAGGAAAGTGTACAGGGTGTTCCATGCAACTGGAACAGACCGTACCTTCTAAACGGTTGGGAATAGAAGAACATGTTATAAGTAAAAGTTAAGTGGTATCAGATGGTGCATGATATGCATCTAATTTTATGCACTTTTGTGCATCGGTGAATCAGAAACCTGCAACTGCACTTTTTTTTTTTAATGGAAACATATATTTTTGACTGAATTAGTCGATGTAGTTTCTTGTGTTCTACGTAAAAGTACTAACATACCTATGCCCTAAATTTACTCGTTAAAAAATTATCGAAACCAAAAGTTCTCTGTATTATTTTGGTTTCTGGGGAAGTGTTCCGGAGTACCTGCGTTACAAGTTTTTGAATGTTCCTCCATTGCAGTTCAAACACTTTTCTATATGCTTTTTGACGTTGCACAACATATTCCTGATGCATCTTTTTCTAATTTTAGATATTTCTTGCTGGATGCGTTGTTGGAGCTCCTGAAGATTAGTAACAGGCCATAAATGCACCCTATCTTTTACATAGGGCCATAAGATTGGCCCTTGTGTACCAATCCATCTCGTTCCATAAGTTTTATTTAAATATCTGGTGACTATTTGTGAATTGTGTGCTGGAGCACCGTCTTGTTGAAAGTACCTCATGTTTTATCGTTCACTTAAAGGAATCTCTGTATCGTATAAGAAAACTGGTAGATTGCATTTCAAAAAGCTTAGGTACCTTTGACCGGTCAACGTTCTGTTAAAAAAGTGTGGACCGATAATCCATTTGTCAAAAATTACACTGTACCGTATTTAACACGTTAAGCGCCACGCCGGTCCCTACGGACCGGCGGCAGACTTTTCGTTCTTCTATCGCGGCGAGTGTATCCATCTTTGCATACTTGTGAAACTGAACATTTAAATTATGCGATATCGGTTTTAGTTTGGTCAATGCTTCAAGGAAAAGAATATAATATTTGAAAACATTAATGTAATTTATTGAAACAAGATGAGCAAAGATGAGGCTTCCGTGTACATTCATTACAAAAGGTTGTTACTTTTGGCGTTACATTTTTGGCTATATTTGGTCCCAACATTTGTGCATTATATTGATAGCATTCGGTGCAGTATTTGGTGCAGTGAAAATGTCAGGCTCTCGAGTGCAACTTATCTACAAGTGGAGAGAAGAAAATACGAAGGCAAGCCTCGGCCGGGTTACGTTACTCGATATCTGTTTATACTCTGGCTCGCCTGTCGGCGAGCGGCCCGGCAGGGCCCGCCTGACGGCTAGCTGTGGCCTGAACGGAATGGCACGCAAATTCGGCGTGGCGCTTAACGTGTTAACCCTTTCGCTAAGGCAGTGCGCTCCGTCCGAGTGACACCGCTGTACGGGCTACCGTGCCGCCGGAGTAACGCCACTGAACAGAGCACTGCGCCGAAAAGTGTGCACGTTGTTCGGATTTACATCTTTCGGTGCAGCCTTGTCATTCTTCGGATCGTCTTTTTCTATGTGTTACACAACGACATATTTGGATATTTTGCAATTATTATCAATAAAAATATAATTTAGGATAATTGATATGTCGAATTAAAATTCTCATTTTTGCTATTATTAGAAATAAAAGTATAATTTAGGATGGTCTGACATCAAATTATAATTCCTAGTAATTTAATTCAGAATGGTAAATTCTAAAAGTTGGCACTCGTACACACAGGCCGTTGCGCGGATGTCGCCTATAGACGACGCTCGTAGCGAAAGGGTTAATTATTAGTGTTCGTACTGAGGTGTGGGTTTTCAACGGACCATGTATGTTCATTATGTTGGTTGAACATCCCATTGTTTGTGAATGTCGCCTCGTGTGTCCAGAGAATGTAAAATGCAAGATTTTCATTTTCTTCGATACGCCGTAAAAAATATCGGCAATAATTCATTCTTCGGACTTGGTCCCTGGGTCGCAATGCTTACCTAATGGAAAACCGATAGGTATAAAATTTGTGTGTTTTCAGAATGCGTAGAACCGAGGATTTGGAAATTCCACATTCCCTAACCAGATCTCTCGAGGACGCATGTGGATTTAATTCGACGTTCGCCAGCATTGCTGTCATCTTCAACGACTGGTTCCGCCACGTCTCGTTCTGGTTTGTGAAAGGAACCGTATTGGCGTGAATTGGACTCCAGTTTGTAAAAATACGAATGTGAAGACTGTTACCGATTGGGGTATGTCTCAATACAGCCTTGTCGTTTTAACTATTAGTTTAATAACTAGTTTTCAACTAATTCATTATTCGTAAATGCCATGATTTTAACCCTTTGCACTCGAGAGGTGACTGATAGTTGTCTAATAATATTGACTTCAAAGATTTTCAAGTGCAAAATATTGACTAAGATTCGCTTATATTAAACTTCATTTAGTTGAATTAAGTCATGTACTAATATTTACATATATAACTATTTAACCTCTGGGTCTGACTAATATACAAACTAACTAAAGTTTGAAAATTTACGAAACTATCATTTGGCGACTAATAGTCGCCTCTCGAGCGCAAAGGGTTAAAACAACTGGTTCGGCAGGCAAACGATCGCACACGGGTATTGAATAATTATTGATGAAAATTTTAATCTTACAGCAATTAGTATTAATAGTCGCTTCATGCTTACAAACATTGTATGGAATGTAACGTAGATACTCTGGAACACTTCCCGGGAGACCAAAATAATTTAAAGAACTTTTGACTTCGATAATTTCTTAACGAGTAAATTTAGGGCATAAGCGTGTTTGTACTTTTATGTAGAGCACAAGAAACTACATCGACTAGTTCAGTTAAAAATATATGTTTCCATTTTAAAAAAAAGTGCGGTTGCAGTTTTTTGATGCACCGATGCTCAAAAGTGCATAAAATTAGATGCATGTTATGCGCCATCTGATACCACTTAATTTTCACTTATATCTTCTTCTATTCCCAACCGTTTAGGCGGTACAGTCTGTTCCAGTTACGTGAGATGCCCTGTATAAAAGATGCAACTCCACGTAATAATTCCTCGCAGACCTCGGGCATGCAGCACGCACTACCAATGCAGAGGTATGACATGGACATATTAAATTGTTTGCATTTCCCTCCTGATGGAAGAAACCACCACCTTCCCGCGGTTTCCATCGAGCGGTAACGTGCATGTTGTACGTTATTAACTTGTAAATATAAAATCAAGTCAAACATATATTATTCTACCGAAGGCTGCTATAACATGCACGGTGCTGGCCAAGAGTGGCCAATTCATTTTCACAAATTTAATTTATTACGGGCGAGAGATCCTGTTGGATTCCTATCGTTCCTTCCTATCAACTATCCTATCGCAACAGTCATCCGTCCAATAGTCATCCTATTCCAAACATTGTACTGCTTGAACCCTCACTTTCTACTGACTCATCCACGTCCTTTGGCCGCTAACTCATCCGTACCCCTTGAACTCCAAATTTTCCTCATCCTATCTCATCCCTACCACTCTACTTTTCCTAACATTTAAAGGTACCAGATTCCAGATCATCAGCACTTAGAGTTCAGTCCACGACAGTCCCCGCTCGACCTCACTCTTAAGAATAAACTTTTTAAATAAACCTCGTGTTACGGTATTTCTTCTCACCGGAAATACAACAATCCACTATCGGTTTTTAAACAAATCTATTTTGTTCGGCTGTTTGATACACAATGGTCTTAAATTGTAAGTCAAAGTCGAAATTGAAGATCAAAAGTAAGAGCTGAAAATCGTCGCTTGCCTGGTCCTCTTCCTTTTTATACCTATGGCGGTGGTCAGGTGTAGGGCTAATCTCCTGATTATGGTGATTTGTTGGTTCATGGAATATGTGGTATGAGAGTGATGAGGAATGGTTGCATGGATGGATGAGTGTGGCAAGTGCATGCGAAAGACAATATATAGTCAACCCTCCTATAACGCGGTGAGTGCGTACCGCGTTATATGGAAACCGCGCTATAAGAAACTCGGATTTAACCGTACAAACCAGGCTAATTCGTAGCGCGTTGTATGGATACCGTCTACCGCGTTGTATGGAAACTGCGCTATAAGAAACTCAGAATTAGTACAAATCACATCGCATTATATGGAGACCAATAAATACAAAAGATAAGATAAATTATAAATTATTTTTATTGAATTGAAGAGTTCATATAAGGAAATGATAAAAAAAATGAAACAAGAACTAAACAAAAAAAACTGTTTTCCAACAAAAAGAAGAAAGACTTTTGTAAAATTATGTAATCTTTTAACACTTATCCTCGCTGTCAAATATGAGTCGCCTAACTCGTCTTCTTTTAATGGGTAAAATGTCTTCCTCGCTTGGTTCATCTTCACATTGGTTTTCGATTGTAGTGTAGGGTACGCATAAAGGTCCTTGTACCTGGGTAGATAAAATAAGCGTATTGACCATTATTGCCGGCACTGAGCGAAATCATTGGGCCGGCGTAACGGAATGGTCCCAGGGATTCTCCCTGGCCCCCCTTTCCCAGTTTTTCTGGAAGTGTTGTCGTAGCGTCCCTTTCCGACGTGAGCCGAAATGCGGACGCCTAAAAAAGCAGTTAGCAGCTAGCCGCCAGTACAGGCAGTTCTGCACTTCTCGCGACTTCTTCATATAATTCAAAGTTATCTTTCTGTGTGTTTGTTTGGTTATTAATAAATAGTTTATCGCCGTTAATATCTCTTTTAATACCCAGTTCAAGATCCTAACATCCTAAAGTAGCTTTTTTTTCTAACTCCCCTAAAATCTCTCTATAGGGAGCTAAGCAACTTCTTAACACTATTCCTACCGTCATTTCACGTGTACTTATTCCTACTGCGACATTCCCACGTAAGACAGACTACAAATTTTTCTCAAAAAATAAACAATGAAAACAGAAGTGAATATTGAAAAATGTATTATACGAGTATTTGAGAAAAAGTCTAAAGTTTAAAGGCAATTCAATTACGTTGTATCTATAAAATTCTAATCGAAATTTTAAAAACGGTCATTTGACCGGTTGTGGTAGGAATAATGTTAACTCTCTTTTAAACTTTGCGCAGCGCACCGTTGAATGATCAGTTTGAATGAAATGAAGTTCTAATTCTTTAGTCAAATTTAGCCCTTTTTTCACATCTTGTAAATCAAGATTTGGAAGTGCCAGCAACAAAATTTTGGAAAGAATTGGTTACCAACGAAACGTACTGTGAAAGAGCTCTGAGACGACTGAAACCGATGTCGTAAACGGCTAAGAGATAAGCTTGAATGTTTACATAAACATATCCAGTTAAAATCATTCATTGGGTGCACGGAAATAACTGATGGGACGTTGTTGAACGGAAACCGCGCTGTAAGAGTACCGCGTTATAGGAGGGCTGTCGCAATTTCAGCTCCGCGTTATATGGAAACCGCGTTCTGAGAGTACCGCGTTATAGGAGGATTGACTGTATATAGACCTTAAGTTTCATGTAGTGGAAAGAATGTGGCGATGTATGATCTGTATCTGGTTAAAAAATATGAGAATGTTACAAAAAAATTGAAGTGATCGTCTTTGTGTTTCATCGATTGATGTTACCTGCATATTCAAATAAACTGTGTTAATTTCGTTTTTTCACTCACACTGATGGCCTCAAATATTCTTCTTTCAGGATTGTTCCATGGCTCGGTGATCGCAGGCTCCTGCTTATCTCTTGAATGATATATTTGTCTTGTGGGTGTTTCATCTTGGTTGCTCCATTTGGCGCAATGAGGCGTAATTTGGCGGAAGAAATTAAACTGGAGTATCAAAGTATTTATCGTTTAATAATCTACATATGGTTAAATACATTTTGATGAAAAGGGATATGGGTTCGCCGGTGAATAACTGAATTAGACGCACTATCTATATATGTATGTAGGAAACAATTAATAAAAGATTATATATTTAAAAATAGTACAAAAGAGAGTTAGGTTACAATTACATGAACATTGCGCACGGAGTGAACAAAGGATGGACGTCTTGTGTAAAAAAAAAGGAAACATTTCGTGACAAAATCGTTTTTACAACTCCGTTTCGCTCGCTCACGATCTTCTGCCCTCCGCGCAGGCAGTGCCGCCCCACGAAATAATTTCGCCACTAAACCTTCATAATCTTAAATCCTAATTAGTATAAATAAAACTTAATAAATCTATGGGTAATTTCTGGCTCCTACATGTATTTAACACGTTCCGCGCCAAACCAATTTTGCCTGACTTGTCGTTTATGCCATTTGATATTTTGACTAAATGCACCATTAAATGTAATCATTATTTATTGTATATGTAACAATTAAATAAACTTATGTGTTTTGCTCTATACTGCATCTTGTATAATGCTTCATTTTTTAGGTAGAAATATAGTTTACAGAATTATATTTGTAATAAAATATATGTTTTCAGCGCATTAAATAAATATGACTGCGTGTACCACCGGTGGTACACGTGGCATGGAACGTGTTAATATAGAGTAGAAATGCAGCAGTTATGGCTTTACAGAGGACGATGAAACAATAGTGTAACGATGTAAGCGGTTAGAACCATAGACAAACATAGATAGCGGACTCGACTACGAATGTATGTAGGAATACGATCGAGTGGATGTGAGTTTGGGAAAGTCTGAAGAGTACTTCAGTTGGGTGATTGTCGTGTGAACGCATAAAGTTTGGACTCGAATGTTTCTAAAGCGTGAAAGATGAGCACTTAAGAAAACGTTGCGACTGAAAAATTCTAGGTGGAAGAATATATTACGGGGAAAATGCGAGCGCGTGACAGAAAGTGTTTGACTAACGTAGAAGAAAGGCTTTGACTGTGAACGTAGAAGTTGTTTAAGTTGTAAAGTCGTTTAAGTTGTTAATGTTAAATCGTTTTAACTATACATTAATTAATATTCTAATCACTTCACTTTTATTTATTCACACCTGAGTCGCATCTTTTGCTCTACTAAAATCATTAAAATAGAATTTTCCTATATGTAGTCAACAGAGTGCTGTCTTGTGTGGCATTTGCGTACATTTATTTTAACACTCCTTCTTACGCAATATTTGTCAGACCCATGTTTCAGACGCAATCTACAAATTGTTTTGAGTGTTGCATTCCGCCGTAGTTCGCAGGTTATTTTTATATATAAAAGTAATGTAACTTCCAGCGAAATAAAAGACGAAGGTTTTATTTGAATATCGGAGTAAGATTCGGTACAGACGTAAGTCCTAAGACGATCCAAACTGTTCTTTTTTTCCAGGGAAGGATTCGGGGCTTTTATAACTTTAAAATGGAGAGGTGGGGGTTGTTTTGGGATAGTGGTTAGTAAGGGATGAGGTGTTGCGGACAAGGTTCAGAAATGACTCAGGAGGGTGAAATCATCGGGTATCGGGAAAGGATTTTGGGATGTTTACTGGAGCATGAGTAGGTAGTCTTAACTTAAGGTAATATTATGCGTTGGCATACAACATGAGTTGTCTTTGGTGAGTGGATCGGCAATCATCTCTTCCGTTCTCGTGTAGTCAACTTCAATGGCTTTTGATTTAATGAACTGGTGTATTATATTGTATTTCTTTATTTGTTTTCCATATATGAATGCAAAGCTTCCATTTCTTGTACATATCTTTCACTTAAATTTAACTTAAACTTATCCCATTCACACCATTAATCACGCTATCCCGCTCACTCTCCCTACCTACTTATGCTTACTCCTTCGATACCCCCTTTCCCTATATTAATACACTTATAACAATACCGATAACCAATTGTGGTGATATGGAACCTCTGCGGATGTTCTATGGGGCTGCATCAAACACTTTACAACGGGGCCTCAACAGTCGGCCCGTCCTTCGGCCCAAATGGCCAACCGACCCTCATTACCACGGATGTTTGATTGCAGCCTCATTAGAGTTCTGCTTACACTTGCAGAGTCCTTTCCATGTCTTCACATTTTCCCCCTCTCGACGTGTCCAAGGAATATAAAAGGCAAACTTCCCTGGGCGCGACACACAGTCACAATTGATCACTCAACACAGTCACACGCAATCGCACACACCTCACAGTTACAATCAGTTATTCAGTCAATCTATCAATCTGTTACTCAGTCAGTCATTTGTTCAATCAGTTCACATTATCACGTGTAATAATTCACAAATAAAGACTCCTACACAATAATAATAATAATAATAATAACAACAACAACAATAATAATAAATAACCATAATATCGATAATAACAGCCAGACTCCTCTCGAGTTGCAAGTTCGCTCGAGCGAAAAAGTTCTCGAATGAAAAGGGTTAATTTGAAAATTGATTTACAAAAAACTGGAAAACGAAAAACATAAAAATAATGTTCGCAATCAAAATAAAAAAAAAAATGATTAGCCATTTCTATAAATATCCTTTATACCATCAAAAGCTAGAAATTTTTAACTTCAAAGTCGTACCTGTTTTATCCAATTTGTATAAATTTCAGCAAAACTATGTCAGTTTAAAAATTGAGTGAATATATATAATTTTTCCGGCCTTTCGGGGAAAATACCCTACTGTGCGTCGTTGAATTTGAGATCGCGACTGTCGTCTGCCGTGATATACAGTGGCTCCACAAAGTATTCGTACACTATGTAACAAATAAATTCGTTTAACCCTGAAATTCCGAGTCTAACAGAAGTATTTGATAAAACTTTGTGGGTATGTAGATCGTAATAGTATACGTATGAATTAATCTCTTCTTTTCATCTAAATGCCATTTTAAAGAGGTGAAACCAGCGTTGAAGTTTCTGAGTTTTCTCTCATTTTTTAAAGATAACTTTGTAATGGTACTTGCTGAAGCAAAACCTTTTAAATAGAAAATGTTTAATTTTTAATACTCTATCGCCCTGTCATAAAAAAAAGAATACAGAAAAGCTTGTATTCAAAGCGTGAAAAATGGGTGAAATTTTGAGATTCGTTATCAGCCCCCTTAAAAGATATTTTGCCGCCAAAAAAATTGCTCCATCCAGGACACACTATGCTCTCTCTATACACACATAACGTTTCATTGAAATCAGAATTTCAGAATTCGGTGAATTTCCTTGTAATACAGAGTACGACCACTTTTTGGAGTCACTGTGCTTCAAATGATTGTTACAACGCAAGAAATTCCCGAAGATGGAAGTTCACAATCGAAATCGTTGTTTTAATGTTATGCTACTATCAACGGGAAGTACCGACTGCTGTACTTAGGTTGAATTGAAGAAACACCAAATGCATGTAGCACTACATGTGTGCGATTTTTGAATGATTACAGCATTGATTGAATCGACTACTTTTGCGGCCCGAAGTTATTTGGTTTTATGTGGAGGAATTCGAACGCTCACTTTTCCACATTTCAATACGATACATCGATTGTTTATAGCAAAAAAATTAACACTCCAGTCAGCGTACGCCCTCTGTGCTGTCAACCCCCGTTCTTGTGCCCTTAGTACGTACACCTATCCTCCGATTTACAATGAAGATAGGTTCCTTAGAAAACCAAGTAAATCAAAATTGTAAATTTTTATACGTAAAATTGTGCAAATCGAAAGCAAACATAATGTGCGCAATTCAGTCATTTATTTCAACCTAAAATGAAACCAAATATGTCTTAAAAAACATAAAAATAAGGGTCTATTCATAAAATGACAAAAATACAAAGGTACATGTATGTAATTCATTTTATATATAGAAACAAGAAATATAAATTAAAAAATTGAACTAAAAATTTAATTGTTGTTATCACCTTCGTATACGATTAATCTTTATTTCTTGATTGGCATGATACTTTCATCACTCAATAGTAACGGATGTGATTTAGGTTCGACGAAATCGTGTAAATACCGTATAAATCGGGGGATAGGTGTATTTCTAGAACGAGAGTGAAATGAGTCACTCGGAACGGGAAAGTTTCCTGATTTTAGGCAATGAAGAGGAAATTTTGTGCTACGTTAATGTGTTGCTTTGTTTTGGAAGACTCCATGTTGCATGCAACATGTTCCGTAAATGCTGCCTAGATGGAATCAATTTTAATCAGTAAACAGAGCCTTAAATAAAATCTCCTTTTCGTCTCAGAATGTTACATTCTCCATTTCTAGTTCACGGAAGTAAAAAGTCATTTCTTGCGCTCTCTGTATGTTCTCCTAGTTTCTAACAATGCGACGACGCCACTCTTTGTTAACTTTTTGTCTTCTTTCGGCTCAATGATAGATATATTCCATACTTGAGCATGCGCATTGTTTTACACATGTTACGTCCCCACCTAGCCAGGAGCAAAATGTTCCTAGATTTCATGTGACCCCTATTCTCGATAGGAATTCGACTGTAGTTTACACCGACGTCTCAGCGACATGTCGATGGGCGAAATCTCAAAAGTTTAGCTATGGAATGAAATGTGTCATCGCGTGTACTGAATTTTATTAGTAAAACGGGTTTAAAGGAATTTACTTGGGATTCTGCATAAACTCAGAAATTATTAAAAAAGAACACTAATTTTCTTAATCTAAAACTTTAATTTAAATACTTACAAAATCGGTGTTAGAATAACGTTGTGACTTAAACTTAGATTTAAATTAGAATTAAAATTAAACTGAATTAGTATTAAAAGAAAGACTGAGCAGAAAAAGGAAGTCGAAAAGCTACACCGAAAAAACTGAAAGACTGTTAAAGATCGCTCGAGTATTTATGGAAGAAATTTTAACGAAGTCTTCGAAGGGGGGGGGGGTAGATTCTTTCGCACGGAGGGGAAGAGCTTCCTAAAAAAGTGGTTTTGTAAATTCCGGTATGATAATCGCTATTTGCTTCAAAATCACCGACGTTTTTCATCTATATCATATTAATGTTTCCTCGGTCCATGATACGGATGTAAAACAAGTTACTACTTAGTACCATACCTACAGGTAACAATGAAATTTGCGCGCCAAATATTATATTCGTCATTGTTGCAAGAGATACTAGTGTTGAAACTAACCGCTCGACTCTAGGGCCTTTTTTCTCTCTATTCATTCTCAGCGCTTCGCTCGAACGGAGTGGGGGACGGCATTAAGGCTGGTCCCCACACTAGGTAAAAATAGTAAAGCACAACAGTATCAGGGAATGGGCCTGAAAGAAATATATAACAATTATTTAGAAGTTTGTTATACCCACCAGTTGAGATGATTTTTGGATATGATATAAAGGACAACATTTGGAAAAACTTCTTCCGTTGCATGTATGTAGCGGTCTGCCATAGTTTCCGAAATATTTGCAAAATCTTCTCGATACTACTACTTTGAATTGTAACTATACGTACGTTCGTGACAGCGTACGCATCAGTATCCAAAGCCAAGTAACCGCCGCTTATCTACTATTTCTATAAACTCGTCAAGCTTAGAATTGTAAGTAATTACCAAATGCAAGTATCCGAAACTTAAAAGCTTTCTGATTAGAAAAAAACGTCTATAAAGATTGGTTGACATCATTAGAGGATAATAAAGTTTTTGTTGTCAAATTTGCAACATTATGTTCATGTTTTACTGGTATAACTGATTAAGGCATATCGAATTAGATTTGCATCTAGATAACGGTAGGAAAATTCTGCTTTAACGACTTTAGTAGAGCGAAAGATGGGACTCAGGTGTGAATAAATAAAAGTAAAGTGATTAGAATATTAATAGTATACATATATTTAAATAATAAACTTAACAGTTGCAACTTTACGTTCAGAATCATACCCTTTCCATGTTCACAGTCAAAACCTTTTTTTTTTATTAGTCAAACACTTTCTCCTTTTGTACGTATTCGCGCTACGCATTAGGATAAGTGGTGGGGGTTAGAAGCATCGAACATTCGAGAAGGCCCTTTCTACGTATTCTCTCTACGCATTAGGATAACCGGTGGGAGTCACAAGCATCGAACATTCGAGAAGATCCTTTATGCGCATTTGCGCTACGCATTAGGATAACCGCCATCGAACATTCGAGAAGGTTCTGACAAATGACAAACACCGAACACATATTCTAACATACTTACAAATCCCCATCCGTTCCCACTCATGCATTCTTACAAGTGTTAATAAAGAAACTGAGGCCAATTGTAAGATTATTTCGTATCACTGTGAAATGGATCAAATGTATTCAATTAGTAAAAAAATGTCATTGCGCGACCACAAGAAGAGGAAATTATTAAAAACTTAAAACCTTATAAATTTTTAGTTTTAATGAATAAAAGTACCATTATAAATCACGTAAAAGTTATGTATATCCTCCTTAACCCTTTCGTTACGGGTGCCGATATATCCGGCTTCCACACGACGACCTGTTGAAACGTAGGTTTATGCTTGGACCCTTGTTTTACAATTTACCATACCGAATTAAATTACTAAGAATTATAACTTGGTGTTGTAATTACCATAAATTGTATTTTTATTTATAATAATAGCGAAATCTGTAAATATTTAAATAACTGAATATGCTTTAAAATATATTCATTTTCAAGTTTCTCATATAATATGACGAAACAGTTGTTAAGTAGCTCTTAAAAAGGGTACATATAAGAGAATTTCAAGGTAGTGTTGAACGACATTTTAGCGTTCACCGAAGACTACCAACGTGCAATGTGTACACTTTAAAGCGCGTCGGCCCGTTCAGTGGGATCACTTCGGCGGAGCGGACTGCCGTAACGAAAGGGTTAAATGTATTTCAGTCGTTATGAAAATGTTTCAGGTTATTTTCCGAAGCTTCAAAATTCTTTATAAAATTTTGTGAGAATAAGAGATGCTAATGTGTCGATAATGATTAAAAGTAATAATTCTTTTCTAACCCATTTAGAAGTAGCTCCGAAAGTAATACAATTATTGTAAATTGTATTAACCGCCTAGTTGAACTCATGATTAGTAAAGCCATCGCTTTAATCTTGCAAATGTTTAATTAGGGGTATGAATATGTATGTATCCGGTAGTGCAAAGCGAAGTATAAATTTACGCAAGTTTCAGGAGCTTTTTATTGTAGAAAGGACCAAAATTTTTGAGGTTTCGTACGTATTTTGTATCCGATAATGATAATAAAACATATCTTTCGGTTCGAAATATGTATTAAATGTTTTCAATTCTTATACTATACTTTTTTTAATTACATAATATTTTTAGCCATGCATTATTTAAATATAGCCAATAGTTGAGTATACAAATGCCTAATAATTTTATAACTTTTAAAATTACAGGACAAATTTCTGGTCTCAATCCAAATTTTGAGAACAGTTGAAAGCTTTATGTGAAATTTAGTTAGTGCCGCAAGGTGAACAATTTTTAGTAAAAAAGCCACGTCCATTATAATAATCAATATTATTATGTATCAAAAAATCTAATTTTTATATAATTCTGTTTTTTTCTTTTGAACTGATCATAAATATCGGTTTTACAGATGGATAAAATATTTTGCCAACGGTTGAAACTTTGCGCATGCGCATGTGCGATGTATATTATTTCCGCTAGGGGTGGCGTTATTCACGTGTTCTATGCGTTTGCACGTTATTTGCATTTGGCTTGTGCGTATTACATGTGAGGGGTAAGGAGCCTTCGTCCTCTGTCGAAGATTCTTCAATAATGGTGTTCGGCGGATCTGTACGTTATCTAGGATGTGGAAGGGAAACGTAATTAAGGTAAGTAATATAAATTTATCATAACAAATAACTTTTCTACATCGTGTATCGCCACACTGCTTTGAATATAACGAATTCGATGCGAACACGTGTTAAGGATAAGCGCGTTAAGAATTTTGTATTTAGCTTGCAATGCGGAAGTTTCCTGGTCTTTGTGAAAAAATAGCAATATGGAATACAGTAGAGGACCGGTTACTGCACATTTAGCGGCAGTTTGCGAATATTTTCATGTTATTTAATTTATTATATAAAATTTATGCTGAGTAGTTGACTAATATTTTTCTAGTAACATTAATTTTTGGAGATCATATTAATAGAAGAAATGAATATTTATCAAAATATGTAACAAACCGTAATGACCTGATATAAATTTATGTTAATTATATACCATGTTCTAATTACCAGAATATGAAGTTAAAACCTATACCCCTATTTAATAATTACAACCAAATAAATATTTACTTGGGTTAGGTAATTGCTTTGTAAATTTCAAATAATGTAGATTCATTTTACCCACATGGATATATACAGTGATTTTTATTGTTAATTGTTTTGTATAAATGAAATTTGATCAATTCTGAACTATTGAATATCCATATTGATGTTGCTGAGCAAATCCTTATTATTTTGAAATATTACATAGCGCAGAGTAATTTATAATTCTAATTGAAAGAATTTGTTGCTGTAACTAATTGCAAAATATATTACAAAATTAAACAATAATATATTTTTTACTGTATTATATTAATTTGATCATTTGTAATTTTCATTATTATTATATCTGCATTTTTTTGTGTTTATTCTTAAACTCTACTTTTTTAATGATATTTTCTTGTTCAGTTTTATTTTCATTTGCAAATATTGGAGCTTTTATCTTCCTAGCCAAAATTTTCTTAGCACTTCTTCCTATGATTTCTTTTTTTATTAACTACTTTGTCTAATTTAATCTTTTATATTAATTCTCTGTTCAAATTTTTCTTTAGCTTTTTTAATTTTCTATCATTTTGTAAAGGAAATAATAGGCGAAAGTTTTCCTTTGATTCCTTTGCATTTTTTGGAAGAACTTTGTTTGGTGGAAACAGAAGGACTTTAAAAACCTTTTTAATATTTGATCTTGTATTTGCACTTTGATTATTAGTATATTAATTTTTATTATTTTCTTTTGTTACTACATTGTGGTTGCTATAAGTTGTTATTTTACATTCTAGCAGTATTATTTTATCTAAAGTAACATCATTGTCTTCATTTATAATTGTATCATTATTTTCTGTTCATAGAATTCTGGTAGCGTAGTTGATGTCAGTTAAGTTTTTTCTTTTATATTCATGTTAGTTAACAATCATTTAAAATGCAAAGAACCTACCTAATAAATACATGTTAGATTGTCTACCTAAGTGGTAAAATGTGAACTAAAGAACAATTCTTATTTTAGACAATTAAATAGCGTTGTGTGGATTATGATTGAACTCGAGGTTTGTAGTATTGATAACAATTAACATTTGTTGTTATAAAGATAATCATTATTTTGCATTGCTGTTGTTCTTATCATAAATTGAATGTTGTCATGTAAGGTGAATGAATATGTCTATTCGATGCTTTTCAAATATTTATGATAAATGAGTTTTTTTATTATTAATTGTTGTAGGTGGCTGTTTTAAAATATTTTTATAATCTGCTCTTTGAGAATTGAATGGATATAAATCACAGGCTTTCAATCTATTCTTTAAAAATTATGACTATATCTGTGTGGTCCACAGCTTGCATGTGTAATGGGCCTACACTTAATTTGCAGAGATTGAGCCCATTAGTTGCAAGTCTGTATTTTCACATTTCTTTTTTTGAGTATGCTTTCAAAGCATAGAAGACTGGAATATCCATTTACTATGTTATGAGTTTTGCATTAAGTTATAGGGTTACTAAAAGAATGATATTTGTCTAACAAGATTTGTTTACTGTTTGGGATAAATGAGATGCATAGCCATCGTCAAACAAAATCAATCAGTGATTCCTTTATATCTTTTTCATTGAATTATTTATCATATGATTTTATTAAGCCACTGATAAAACCTTTCTACTGTCATTCATCCTGATTCTGACTTCTCATAAGTTGTAAATAGGTTATAATATTTCCTATTTTCTTTAGTTTTGCCATAATTAATTTGAGGTTTTGATCACAGTGAACTATAAAGAATCTGAATAAATTTTAATTGTTAGATTTTAGCTAACTGTGAACAATGTGAAGTAATGGATGTATTCTTGTTATATCATTGAGAAGCTTCTAAAAGCACACTTAAATTTTTGACATCAGCTAATGTAAACAGTTACTTTTGTGAGGTGTAATTGATAACTGATGCAATGAAACTGAGGTTCTTTTTGCTTCTATTTCTGTGTAATACCATTGAAGTTAAGAATAGTTATTATGTATTGTGTTTTACATAACTATAGCACCACCCTTTTTTTAAGGGTTTGGTCTTTTGAGTGGTAGTGCAAGAAAATTAATTGTATCAGCCTGAAGAGTATGCTAAATAATGACTTGTGTAAATATTACTAAAGTTACGTTTGTAAACTAAACTCAGACAGCAATTTTCTGCTATTGCATTCGTATAGCATCATTAGGATAGGTGTAAAATATAATAATGGAAATAATGCAGTTGAAATATCTTTTTAATGTTTTAGTAATTTGTGAGTCCTTCTTTATTTGTTATTAATTGAGAAATGTGACTCTGCTTGCGTTGAATCAGTTTTTGAAAAATTTCTGCTCGACTTTGATTTCCTACGATAATTATTAAACATTTTAATTCTTGTATTTTCTAAAATTGGCAATTTTCAGCGTAAATTTTCTCAACAGTAACACCTTAAATATTCTACATAAGATTCTGATCAAGTGAGCATGTGTCCGTTGCGTAACATTAATATTATTTTCTTCAAGCCATCTTTTTGTTCTTTAACATGTTCGAATAGTTGGGTTATCCTGTTGAAACGCCCACTCAGTTATGTCAGGTTGTGCCAAGAAATGATAGGAAATTCTCTTGAAAAATTGTCGTGTCCTCTCTATTTTCCATTCTCTTTGATGGAATAGCCGGATTTATCATACCACGAGTACAAAATGCTCGCCAAACGATGCAACATTCGTCACCAAAGTATCTCTTCAAAAAATATCGCGGTTGTTTTTGTAAATCTCGCTAGTACAAGTTAAATCTGTCTGGCCCGTCTAAATTAAATTGACTTTCATTTGAAGATATTAATTGAAACCAGCACGGAATTTGCATATTATTTCAAATTAAAGAAAAAATGTATTATTGTTGGATGAATATCGGGTGAAATAACAGATTCCTTGGTATAACAGAAAAAGAAGCTTAAAACGTTTATGTAAAAGGAATAGTAAAATAAGACGGAACAATTTTCGTATGTTCGTTAATACATTCTGTGGCACGTGGCTCGTATATGTCCCACGCTGAACTTTCCGTTGCAACCCTCCGGTGGGTATTCTCATTGTAAAATGAAGAATTTTTAAAAAGCTTTAATCTCTTAGTTTTGTACTATTGAAATATTTGTAAGGCGTATGTAGGTTAAAAACATTGTTTAATCGTAAAGGTGTGGGTCGTATACGCCCCATACGGGCTGAACGGAAAATCTTCAAAAAACGGCGTGAAAACCTTTTAGCTACTACTGGATTTTCCGCAACACTGTATCTTTATATGGTAAACTTCGACGCGGACTGCACATAAACTGTGCATTACGCTTTCCCCTGTGACATTACATCGGGATAGTTATGAATGAATAAATTATAATTTATTAAATCTTTTAGTGCCGAACGAAAACCGATTCCTATGCGAACATAACCGAACGAATTTGTGGAATTTACTATGGTTTCGGAAAAAGCCCATAAAAACCAAACTAAGAATCATAATTAAAAAATTTGAAATGCAGCATACCGGTGAAGAATGGGATAGTAATGTAATGCCTATTATATTACAATACTTATTGAAAACCACATGAATAATGACAATGTAAACAATGACTACTCATTAGACGGATCAAGAAAGACTGAAAGAAAGATTTTAGTTTCGCCGTGTCGTTGCAAGACGACGTGTAATTTAAGGTCGATAATTATAAACACGAAGAGTGCGATTACGGTCCCAAGTAATCTCGTGTCTCGTTTCTACTTTATCGTTCTAACATATACAGAGCCTCGGCACTAATCAATATAAGATATAACAAAAAGTTAAATCTAGTAAACATTTTTTTCAATTATATTGCATCGAATTTGAACCATTGTAACGTTTTATAAAATTATTTTAAGGTATATATCTCTCGTGATGCATATAATAAGACGCCAACATATGCGGGACGATATATCGTCATTCAGCAATGAGGTTAATACATTTTCATGTAAAGAGTTAGAATAATACACAATAAGCTAATATGAAGACGTATACTTTATTAACACGTTCGTCGCCCAGCGTGACTGGGGGGCGAGTTTCTCGCCGGGCCCAAATCCGATTGCATAAAAAATTCGGGGTAAAAGAAATATGAAAACAGCGAAAATTCTAGCTTTTTATATACATCAAATTTTCATTTTTATTTTATGCATTTTATATTTATACATAGTTCGGTGCTTATTCCGTTAAAAATTCCTTTTAAAATTCTTATTTAACTTTAACCGTTTGAGTGCTAAGAAATTTTCTTGTACATATGCTAAAAGTGCGGGATGAAATGCGTAGTTATTTTTTTTTGAAAATAATAAAAACAGCAATAATTAACTCTTTCAAGCTAGTCGGTCTGTCGATTTGGAAATTGTGTTTGGCCGTTTCGGCGAGATTGATAGATATGCGGTCGTCCCGCGAATTAGAAATAGAAATGGAATTGGATTTAGTAATTGAATCAGAGATTGAGCTGGAACTTGAATTAGATCTGGAAACGAGACGTGGCTCGGCGTCAGGGTCCTCTATCTCCTGGATCAGAACATGCGGGGCCCCGAACGTGGCTTGGGTCTTGTTTACGTTAACCCTTTGCGGACGGAGCGGTAAAGAAAATAGTTGCGTCGCGCATTTGTGTTATAAAAATTAAAGCTGTATTTAAATAAATTTTTCATAAAATCTAACAAAATCATAAACAAACAAATTTAGGTCAACTTGACTTCTTAGGCTAGTATATCCATGCGTATCTTATACGTGTCGTTTACGACAGACAAACGCCAACCGCAGCGCGAGAGTTGGGCGAATATATCCGACACTCGTCCGCAAAGGGTTAACACATTGAACGTATGCCTTGCCGTTCATGTTGCGTACGAGTGAGTCGGTCACGGTGACGCCGGTCGTAATTTCGAATCACGGTAAGTACCCGATCGCGGGGCCGCTGACCCCGACCGCGATACACGAAACCGAACGCGGCTCCACGGTGCAAACATTGCGGCCGATGAAGGGCATGATGATTCCCCTCCATCGTACCTCCTGATTTGAATAGGACACGTCTGCGCCCTGTTGTAGAAAAGCGTCCCCCAAGATCCCATCGGTCGGGATTGGAAATCATTTTCGACTACATGAAATAGCAGAGCGGAAATTTATATCCAGTACTCCCATCGTAAGAACTGTGCCACTGGTGATCCCCGAAATTCGAACTCGACGTCCGGTGTTCACCAGTGCACTCGGCTTCAATGCCCCTAGTTTGATCAAATTGGCCTCCGCACCTGAATCCATCATCATAGACGCGACATCAGCTAGCTGTGGGGCAGACAGTGCGACGTGCGGAAGCGCTGGCTTTTGGCTTAATTTGAAGGCTGAGATTCAGTTATCTCCTCCGTTATCGTCCGGACTTGTCTTACGGGTCCTATCTCCTCCCGTCGGGTCGGGTTGGACGGGAGGGATCAGCCGTTTCCCGAATCACGACACAAATTGTTGTTATATTCCCTCTTCCTGCACTCGAGAATATCGTGCCCGGGATGCTTGCAGTAACGGCGAAAGCGCGCGGCGCGATAATCGTTATCTCGCGGCGCGTCGTTTGATCCGCGTGAAATATTAGATTCGCGAGGGGGCAATCGTCGAGGCTCCTCGCGTGATTGTAACTGTGGTGGCAGAGACCTCCAGTTTGTCTCTCGCGGGTATCGAATTTGCTCTTGCGGGTATCGAGTTTGTTCCGGTCTCGGGTTCGGACGTTGTTCTTGGTATTGACGGCGGTTATCTATGACCGGTGCGCGGCGTTCCTCGCGTACGGGCCTGTCGTATTGCTGTTTATCGATCTCGAACTGTTTGTATAATTCGATCGCCTCGTCGAAAATACGGGATAGCTGGTAACCTTTGAAAAGTCTAACGTCGGATTTTAGTCGTGGTATTAAACCGTTTATAAAGCTATTTTGTGTTAAGTTGTCGATGTCCGTCAGTGTTGTATTGTCGTGACAGTCAAGTATCGCTGTGCGGAGATCTTTAACACGGCTGATAAAATCTAATATATGTTCGTTGCTACCTTGAAATATATTCGCTAACTCGCCCCTATAATGGACTACTGTATAAGTCGGTCCGAACACGGATTTTAATCTGTTACATAGCTGCCCTATCGAACGAATTTCGTCATCTTCCACCGCGATGTATGCTCGTCCGCGAAGCTTATTAATTATGAGTCGGACTAATGTTCGCTCGGCGTGAATGGGGATGGTGTCCCTGGCGCGGCGACACGCGCGACTGAATTTAATAACGGGGATGTTGGAGCCATCGAAAACAGGAATTGTATCGGCTGCTTCTTTGATTATGTAGTTAACCCTTTAGCCTATAACCACGAGTCTGACTCGTGGTAAAGAATTTGTGTCATAAGCGAAAACCACGAGTCTGACTCGTGGTAAAGAATTTGTGCCATAAACAAAAGCCACGAGTCTGACTCGTGGTGTGGAATTTGTGCATAAGATGCCGCGTATTATTATTAGAACAAACGATTGGAGTTATTCCACATCGAATATTTTTCCTTTAATTATGATTACACCCTAGACGTCTTAAAATTACTATTTGTACCTAAAGATTGTTTATTATTTCACAATTCCTTTCGTTGCACTGAAATATATGTCATGAAAAGTATAGATTTTGCGCCAGTTCGGGTACACGGCTGAACAGTTGAATGGCACGGCGGACGACAGACTTTCTTGTTTACTATAGCTCGCGAAATTGGCAGATATCGTGTAGGCCAAGGGGTTAATAGGCTCGAACGATTCGTGTGTTGGCGCGCGTTCCTCGGACGTTCGCGGCGAATTCCTATCTTTAAGACATTGCAATTCGATTCGGAGATTAGCCAGTTCGACTCCTAACTCGCTTTCGCTTCCCGACGCGACTTGTTTTACCGAGGTAAGCTCTCTTTCCATCTCTCTACGCGCCGTTTCAATTTTCGCGGCTTCTCTCTTTAGTCGCTGTTCTTTCTCGCGGAGCTGGTTTTGTAGGTGGAGGAGGTCGGCTTCGGCCGCGGCCGTTTGTTCTTCGGCGGAGGTTTTCGAACACGTAGCCATACTCGCGATTTCTACCAAACGCTTCGTTATATCCCACCGCTGCCACTAATTTTTACTTATGTCACGTCCAGGACGGGACCCCGGCGCGGGGTTTGACCTATTGCCCTATTCCCAATTCCGAGTCGCGACGTTAGTCGAAGCTTTTAGTGTTTACACGCGTTAACGTTTGCACCGGAAATTTGGTATCGCGGTCTTACAGGCTAGCGCTCACCCATTCAGTACTCGTAGCGAAGACGGTGTTGTCGCACTCGGAGATACAACTCGAATCTGGGGTCCTCGATACAAATATTCTCCACGTCTGGCAGGTGAGGAGCGATATTCAGCGCTGTCAGTTTCCAAGTGGTTGGGGATGCTGCGGTGACTGGAACTGTCGTTTGGTCCTGAGGCTGCGTGCTCTGACTGTGTTGGATGTGCTGGTCCTCAGGTTGGTGGTCGATGCACGGAATTGATTGTGGTCGCGTAAAATAGGCGTGGAGGAGACGGCGTAGTTGTACACGTCGACCGGCACGACGGCGGTTCTTAGGCATTGAGCTATGGAAACCTCGGCTTCGGTCGAGCTAGTGATCCGTTCAGACACCTTCAACCACGTACGCCACAACCAGCCGCTTTTCAGCTGGTACGCGACGGCGGTAGATAGGAAGACCCACAACCAGCCGCTATTTAGCTGGTACACGAGATCCCCTAAATCAGGAGAGACGAACAACCAGCCGCTATTTAGCTATCAAGCTTAAACAGCCCGGTTGCAACCAGCAGCTTTATTGCTGGTACGCAGATCCTGACTGAGTAGTCGCTTTGATGTCTGAATATAGGATTCGAATTCTGTGTCAGCTCACTAAAAATCCCACTCAAAAATGCCTTTAGGAATTGAAACGAGGTTGATGAAAATGACTGAGTCTTGATTTAAAATATAAAGCCACAAAATATATTCTAAGACACTTAATACAAAACTTTTACAAAAACTAACTTAAGACGAAATAGAACTAGTAGGAATTGAATTTGTGATTCGAATGCTCTTGGCCGTTTGCCAAGAGCGAGTGAGTCGAAGTCTGCAAGGGTTGCAGACCGGACGTAGTACTAGAGCTCGAGTTGTGTCGAGCTTGAACTGGAACTGGAAACTTATCGGCTATGGACTTATCACTAGCGGTAACTTAACGAATAAGGGTTAATGCTAGCGAGTAGTATAGCTAATTAATGCGAATAACATATATATGTTAAACAAATTAAATTATTGGACAATATACATGTAAATGAGTGCAATTCAACAAGGACACAGACGAAACACTAAGATCTTAAGAAAATAGTGAACTAAAATGATAATATAAAGTGATTTACTAATTCAATATGGCTAAAACACAATATTTTTGTGTTTAACAACTAAGGAGGGGGACACTTAGTAAACCCTAAAATATTCTGACTAGCCACAATTAAATTTAATTAATCCGAATATATTAGTTAAACAAATTAAATTATTGGACAATATTCCTGTAACTGAGTGCAATTCAATAAGGACGCAGACGAAACACTAAGATCTTAAGAAAATAGTGAACTAAAATGATAATGGAAAGTGATTTACTAATTCAATATGGCTAAAGCACAATATTTGTGTGTTTATCAAGTGTGGTATCAAATATATATATATATGAACTAGAATACAACAATATAACTAAATCAAACGTCCGCAGGACGTAACACCCTCATGGCATTCAACGTGTTAATGCCAATTCCGATGCATGTTTGTTCGAGCGAACTCGAGTCTGGCAATTTTATGATGCGGTAGAAGTTCAGATGCAGACTTTAATTTTTGTCTTACGATTTTACGATTTCCATGTAGAACTCGATGTATTGTCCACCGTGAAACATCAAGATAAGTTCTTTTTTAATTTGATTACAACTTTTTAATGCATTTCTAACCGTTTTCACAGTTATTCTTTCCGTGCGTGAACTCAGTTTCTTCTTTGGTCCACCCGTTTTAGTTTTTTCATAGTTAGCTTGGTCGTGTAAAAAGTTTATAAGAACTTTATGTGATCTTCACAGTCTACGAGCAACTTCACGAATGCTAAAATCTGTTTCTTCGAAGGCAAAAATTTTATCCTTCTCTTCTTCCGTTAAATATTTACCACGTGGCATTACCAAAGTACAAATGTTTATATTTGTGTGTAAATAAGAAGAATAATAAATAATAACAAATACAACTTATTTATACAACCACTATTAACCCCTTGGCCTACACGATATCTGACGATGCCGCGTCGTGCCATTCAGCTGTTCAGGCCCTGTACCTGAACTGGCGAGAATGTATACTTCTCATGACATATATTTCAGTGCAATGAAAGGAATTGTGAAATAATAAACAATGTTTAGGTACAAATAGTAATTTTAAGATGTCTAGGGTGTAATCATAATCAAAGGAATGATATTCGATGTGGAATAACTTCAATCGCTTGTTCTAATAATAATACGCGGCATCTTATGCACAAATTCCACGCCACGGGTCTGACTCGTTGCATTTTTTTATGGCACAAATATTTTACCACGAGTCAGACTCGTGGTTTTCGCTTATGGCACAAATTCTTTACCACAAGTAAGACTCGTGGTTATAGGCCAACTGAAATACGATGAAATATAATATAAAAAATTAAACACACTGAAGATCGCTTCGTTCTACGATTCTCTCTCTCCCTCTCCCTCTCTCCCTCTCCCCCCTCCCATATTCTTCAAACCCACCCACCCTCTCTCTCCGCCTTCACTAACCTCTCACTCATTCTCGGATCTCTCGCTCTGTGACAGACTTTAAATAAAGAAAAAGCGATGTCTAATTCCTTAGCGAATTGCTTGTTACAGATCAAGACTGTATCTGTGATCGTAGGAGGGTCTGTGGGCGACCCTGGAATCGGAATATAAACACGTTGTGTCTTTTTCTCATGGAAGAATAATACCTTATTCAATTTTTTACAAACTTGATACACTGATATTTTTTGACTATTATGTGCTAAACAGTCTTCTTACATAGAATACACCACTCAGAATAATTGAATGAAAAAAGAGCATGTTGCAGCTGTTGTTTTCATGTATGCGTTATATAAGTCCTGGAATTTTATTGTATAAATACAGCTTTGTGCTACAAGCACATATACATGTTAACAAAAGCTGGTACTTCAGTATGTCCCACCTCTAGCAGTTTTGTTCCTTTTACGTGATTAGAACCAATAAGACCATTTATAGGAGTGATCTACAATCATCCTGTAAAGAATGGCACACCTAACAAGAACAAAAATTTTAACTTGCAGATAACTTTGACGTGTTTGGTTTGAAAATCATACCTTTATATTGATTATGGATTATTATAAATTATTCTTGTATAGTGTCCATCAAAAGTTAGGAATCACTTTCCGGATGATACTTACGTTAAATTTACAACTAATTTTGTTATTGGTTTAATGTGAACACTGTAGACACAGACAGCTGTTTTCTTCATTGTGTTACATAAATTGACATGGAATTTTTGAAGAATTTCCTTAAATTCTTGTATTCCATGGAATACATAGTGATTCAAAACTTCTACCCGATCGTTGCCCCGATTGAATTTATTTTATATTGTTTTATATTCGAACCCCTCGTAAAGTAGTAACTGTTCGCGCGATCACTTTTAAATTCTTTCGGGTTCTACAGTGACTTTATGTAATTACTGTTATACTAATGTTATTTTGAATTGATAGCATGCGCATCTTTTGTAATGGTATTGACACCTATAGATGACATAACTGCTATGATTAATATACGCAGGGACTACTTTAATAGTCACCTAACAATTGAATCGTTTTTACTCTATTCTGTCTACAACGTTTACTTCTGAATGGTTTAATTACAACTAACTCTGCGGATACAAAACCGTTAGAATGTGTAATCATATTAGCTGGCGTCGCCGCTAGTCGTATTCGATGATTGCCTGTTAGATCTCCGTTTTACCGACAATAACAGCGTTTGGAACTCGCGTAACCGCGATATTTGAGTGTTCACTCAGTTTAGCGTAATTTATAACTTATTCGTAACGGCAACAATCACACAGGTATAGTTTCTGGTTTGAACAATCATGCAATGCGACAAGTTCAAATACGTGCTCTTATCCGTAGAATATCATAAAAACACACGCGAATCGAATGTAAGCGAAGCTTTCTCGTAATTGTGTATCGCTTCTTGAAACGATCATGTAGATTTGAAAATGTGTATTATCCTATCATGCACTGTTATGCGATGAGTCATTTGTGGGTTCACCGCATCCATCTTTTTCGTAGTGAATTTTCAGACATGAATATTTTTAAACGAAAGATACGTTGGATTCTGCTCCTTTTTGCTAAAAACAGTTGATAGAAATACCATTCTTGCGAAATGTAACTTTCTAGGATTGCTGAAAACCTAGAATGCTACAAAAGGTGTGCCTACGGAGGATTAGTAGAGGATTAGTTACAAAGCACTGCCATCTATTCTATTTCCTTTTGTTATTAGTTAGTTTTGAACCAGTGTTGTTCACAGTTCATTAAATGCATTTTGTTTTTTTTTTTTAGTATAATTTTCAGTAAATTTAACACTAGTTCGAGACCAACTAATAACAAAAATAAATAGGATCAATGATTGCGCTTTGTTGAGGAAAAAATGGGAGATCTCGGAATCTGGTTGGCAAAGTGTTAAGACTACACATTATCCTCGTCTGTGTTAATGTGACAGATATCAATGGGATGCGAGCGTAGTAGTCATAGTTTGGATCTTCATAATCCCAGGTGTGCTCAGACTCACCTTCAGACGACATTGTCAGATCATAGTCATAGGTATCTTTCTTGTCATGTTTCGCAGATGGTACAAAGCTGCAATCAAAATTAAGATTGTTAAATTCGTCATGGATGCGAGCGCAGTAATTTATTTCTATATACTCGGCTTTAACCCTTTGAGCACTAAGTTGTGCGATGTTAAGCGGGTGCTGTGGTCCGCCCATTTTTTACGACAAAGCACACGCTGGTCTGCCTACTTTTTACGACAAAGCGCATGCTGCGCTGACTGAAATTTCATTGCAAAATATGCTGATTGTAAGTGAAATAATTTGAGCAGTGACTACAAAAATCTTAACAAAACCATCTAATTCATAATAATATGAACAATATAAAAAATAGTAAACTATATTTCTTAAGTTGGGAATTTTGTAATTTTGTATTCTAAACTACTTGTAAGCTATTACAAAATTCTTAATTTATAAAATAGTCCAGCGTTCATAGCTCAGATTAAATGATTTTGTGAGAACCTATATATGTGTTCATAGCCTAAATCAAATGGCTGTGTGAGAATCCATATATGCATTCATAGCGCTCAAGGGGTTAAGAACAACTGCGTTAGTAACTTACAATCATTCTGAATCGCTAACGAGCATCCCATACCCTGGTTCGTGAATATTAATTCCTTGTCCCTTTTGTTTATAAGAAACTCATGTATCGATGTCGCAGCGAATCGAATCATCTTATTGATAAATAATGTATAAACATTGCGTTATGAGAATCCTGTTGGAGACAAATTAGGCAGCCACGCGGCCAGACTACGGCTACAGTAACATTTTAACTAAGAAGAAAGGAATACATAGAAAAATGAAATGTACCTCGGTGGACGTCGATTAGGTCTTGGTGATACATTTCCAAAGAAATTTTAATCTGCGTGTGATGCATTGACTCGTAATGGATACGAAATATTCTCCCTACGAGCAATAGGACCGTGCAAGCAGATTTTGAAACCGGAACAGATGATAGATCTACAATGTCCGGAGCAAGAAACTTTAAATCTACATCTACGATCAACCAACTGCAGTATTTGTTACATGTATTCAAATTACAAAAATGAGGAACATAAATAACATTATAAATGGTTCAGCCTTTCAACAAACACCTGCTAGTAATGTTTTAAAATATCTCCAATTAAGATGATGATTGTGAGTCAGAAGAACATGATATTCATCAACATTTGGCAAGCTTATGCGTATAGACGTCGTACCATATTGTTACGAAAGTCTAATGAAGAGTTATAATGGCATTACAAACACAGTTATGAATGGATTTGAAATTCATACAAAGCTTTTGTAACAAATTTCAAAGACTTTTCTCTGTATATCGAAGAATAGATGAATGCGTGTGATGTTTCGTAGTTGTAAGGAAGAGAAACTTGTAAAGCAGTACAGATTTAGCGATGCTTCTGCAATTTCTTTGACAAAGTTATTTTGACTCCGTTTGCTCATTTTCGCACCTCTAACTAGAAATTGTCGCATATCTATTTGCGATGCAATGTCTGCTAGAAAATACCATATGATCATCTCGTTACTTGAGTTACGTGCCAATAGATACTAAGTAGAGTACGGGCAACTTCAAGAGATCACAGAATGTTGTGGTTGCAAAGCAGTTTGAATTTAAGCGATTATTAAATTCTACAAAATATATGTGCGACTACAAAATCTGAGATATGTACGACTTATGAGAATCGATTCACCTCAAACTATTTCTGATTTCACGTAATATGAATATTATCGTGCACCATCAAGGAAAACAAGTTGCACCAGATACAGTTTATGGATGAATCGCTATCCATAATGACTGGAATTTAATCGTATTATGGGAATTGGAGCATCAAGCACAACAGTTAATAGAACATGCGATATAAGGAAGTTCTAAAGAAGGCAAAATATTGGGTATGTTACGTTTCGTATGATACGGGAAATGTCGATGTACATGTACTCACAGTATCCATCATTCAATCCGAAATCAACCTTATGAAGCCTATTTTCATAATGAGGACAATAAACGCGTACCTTGCGCTTATTGCCAGAATATGCTTTTCAAGAAATATACCTGTTATATCTGAAGTTAATTTTAGTAACATAACAGCTATACAACATCAGTTGACAATTAAAGAAGAGTATCGATGCGAGGAGTACGAAGATGCTTGCAATGTTCCAGCTCGCTCGGTTCTAAGCCTTTACCAATTTACCAGTGTCGTTTCCGTTAACAAATTACGGAATGGGAAATGATATTAAAAATAGCAATCATACAGAACCAAACCATATTAAGTAGCATTGTTATTAATGTTCAAAGTGTTACTTTTATAAGCGGTGACACTTATCGCTGCATTTATTTACGGTGTTAGGGAAAATGCACATCTCTGATAATCACAATTTTGTGGAATAGTAAATTAGAGGAATATGAGCTGAATTCCTACACTATGCCATGATATTTTTGCGAAGTAATGGTACAGCGCATGATAACTTGCGTAAGATCAATCATACGCAGAAATTCACTATCTAAGAAGACAAAATGGGCCAAGGTGTTGTTGGATGACTGCGTTCGATGTATCAATACACAGTTATTAACATCACGACCCAAGTATTAATAAGAACCTCAGAACCCCTGGAAGCTGCAACGATGACAACGAAGACTGTAGAAGCACTATTTCTGTCAAATTATTATTAATTGTTGTGTATTTAAGACATACAAACAAGTGTGTTTTAAATAAGTATTATATTGTAGCGACACCTATGGATAGTAATTGGCATGAAGTTACAAGTTTAGATAGGTACACGTTAATAAGCATTCATCCATCTTAGTAGCGAACATAAGTTCAAGATGATTCATACAGCCTATACGTTTAAATATGCTATTAATAAGGTAGTATAATACTTAGTGCACGAAATTTATTTATTATCGTATTTTTTGTATGAGAATTACTTCATGTTCGCTGACCCTTTTAGTTTTAAACTTTTGTTCGCTACTGTTATGTGGACGTAAAATTAATATTGCAGTGAAAGTTATAATTTATATAACCTGTATTGAAGCTTTAAAGAACCGAGAAGAAAGAAAGAAATATTACAGAGTATTTCGAACCACGAGACATTGTGTGTTGTGTGTGATATTTTTCTTATTCTTATATGTATATATACTGCAATTATATAATTTCTACGTTGTTTATGTTGCTTTAATTATTTACTCTGCGTATTTTCAACACACTACACACAATACGTATTGTTTTATACATAAGAGCGAAGATTAAAGATATGAAAATTGGTACGTCACACAAAGCTATTACTATTTTGTGTTTGATATGTAGATGTGTTACATCTTGCGGTTAAACGGAATATAAGCTTTTGTTTTCACATAATGACTTGTTATATCGCCACTGCAACCGCCTGCAGCGTTCACAAAAATTCAAAAATTGCCGATGGGTTTCCTATTGTTCATCATGAAAGCGATTCCTTTCTTTTCCGACTCACGTAAAAGGAACCAGTAAGAATTACTGCGTGTTTAATTGCTCAACTGCGTGGTTAATTATGTTTTTAATGCTTGACGCATATTTTGAAACTGACGACTTTTTCACTTAATTTTACACGTAATTGTTGAATATCGTGTAGCACCGTGTGTACTCGTATGTTAACACGTTCCGTGCCACGTGTACCACCGGTGATACACGCAGTCATTTATTTGATACACTGAAAACATATACTTTATTACAGATACAATTCTGTGAACTATATTTCTATCTAAAAAATGAATCATTATACTAGGTGCAGTACAAGAGAAAAACACATAACTTTATTTAATTGTTATATATACAATAATTAACACTTGGATTACGGGCAACGTACTTTTACGTTTTTTGCAGTCACCGGAGCGCGGGTGACGTAAAAATACGTGTTTAGTAGATTTATGGTGGATAGCGGGTATTGTATAATTACATTGGAATTATATACAATGTTACGCATACATGTCATGTATGTGGGACATTATATGGTGTTGTTGCATTGCTAGACAACGCTTTGCATTTTTTTTCCCACAACTTTACTGAACGACCAAAATCCCGCGTGGTTCACAAGAAAACGCCCGCTGTACGCTTAAGTTGGCGGCGAAATATAGCCGCAGTTCAAGTGTTAATAATTACATTTAATGGTGCATTTAGTCAAAATATCAGATGGCCTGAACGACAAATCAGGCAAAATTGACATGACACGGAACGTGTTAAATTTTATTGTAGATTTTATTTTAACTGAACCTTATTTTACATGTAACTAGTGATGCATGGTATGTTCGCCGGACACGGTGTTTCTGTTATTATGTATATTTACTGACTAAGGACATACTCCACACGTCAGATTCACGCGTCGCTCACTCTCACTTACGCACACTCATACTTCCATGAAAGACACACGTGAACAGATCAGATATTTGTGAAGTTACCAAATTACAATTGATGAATACAGATACTTATATTACTTTACACCGTCCGTTACTCATTTCTAAGTGGTAGATTCCGATGTTGTTTGCAGGACCATCCTGTTGGAGGTACAGTAGCGGACGAAAGTTTGAGACGACAAGACAATGCAAAACGTAATTTTATAGTTGGCAGATATTGTTTATTTATTCATTTTTATTGTCATTATGATACGACGCTATTTATTAATTCGCATAGAATACAAATTTTATTTATACTCTTATTTCTTATTAATTATTTAATTCTTTTTTTGACCCTTTGGTTTTAAACTTTCGTCCGCTACTGTAACTCCTTTATATCGGAACGGTAAAACGTCATAATACATTTAACAACCCGACGAACAATTTCAGACCAGACTACGAGCAAAAGTACTAATTCTGGAATTAAACCTGAGAGGAAGAGAAAGAGTGATCGAGGGGGTAATAGTTGTGCTCGTATTACATTACGTTGTACTTTATTATTATGGATACGTACATACATGCATATTATTATTTTCCTTGCTTATGGGTGCTGCTATCAATCCACCTGTTTTCAAAATATGCTGTTAATTGGTCTATAACGGTTCGCAATCACCTGGGTATCGATACAATTAAATTATTTGTTACATTTTCATTGATTTTTCTCCATTCTTCTTGTGACATATTTTTTAAATTATTTTTATTTGAGATTATGTACTTTCATACACGGCGCTTTAATTCTTCTCAAATACTCTCTATTGGGTTACCATCTGTAAACCGCGGAGGTGTTTCCAGGACATGCGGCGGGTTAGAACCATTCTGTAATTAAATGAGATTTGTGTTTGGGATCATTGTCTTGTTGAAAATAGTAACAATCAGCAATCGTAGCATTCTAGCTGCATCTTCGGTGTCGTTATCCTATTTGGCGCTTTCTTGATTTCCAGTTGGGTGGTTGCTTTTCTTCGCCCATATTTCTTGTAAACATGCCCATTCCTTCAGCAATAAGCTTGCTATTGTGTTCTACTGGAACCTGAGCTCCCCGTTCAATTTTTTCTACTTCCAAACTCTCAATCAATCAATTCGATAAGTTGATCGATGGTGGCGACCTGATCTCTTGTGATCTTTTTCGTGATGCTGTACTTTAATTGGGCGTAGGTCATGTCCAGCTGGACTGTTATCTGGTGCTGGTGCGGAAGTTTAACCAAAAAGGTACGAGCTTCTGCTAGGAACATGTCTGTCGCCAGTTTCGTTGTATGCTTCGGTTTGAAGAATTCGGCGTATACTTCAGGTGCAAACACAATTCGTAACAGTTTCATGGCCTTTTTCTATGTTTCGAAATTTTCTTTTACTCCTAGCCGCCAGGTAGCTGCTTCTCCTTTCAATAAAAGAGGAAGTCCTTTGGGCGTTTTGGCTTCCGTGATATTTTCGATCACTATGTAAATCGAAATCGTGGTGGTGAAGTCTTCTACAATTCCCCGAATTCGCTGTGCGCTGTATGTTGCTTCGCATTTGCATTCCCTCTCGACGACAGGGCTGACAGGATGCGGAGTAGTTCCTCCGTCATTTGGACGTTAGTAACGCAACGTCGCAGGCTTCTTTTATTATTTTATCCACCGACGTCTCGGAACGCACACACACATTCACATACACTCAAGACATCACGCATTCATCGATAGCATTGCTATCCAACGCAATGCCCCACCCTCTTCTTGAAGTTATTCTGCAATTGTTGAACATATCAGTGGCAGTGTGAGTGGAACACAGAAGATTAACATCACCCACACAGATTAATAGAACTATTACACTATAACAAATGTTCAATGTAGCTTCCACGTTATTAGATACATAATTCAATCTTCTTTTTGAAGTTGACCTGCAGTTGTTGGAAGTTGTATCCTGCCTGGATTATTCCCGATGTAAATTGTATGCGGTACTGCAAATCAGCTATCGTGGGCACAGGGGTGAAGTAAATTAGTGATTTCATGTGTCCCCAAAAATAGAAATCAAGGGGATTAAAATGTGGGCAGGCCAGGGGATGGGTGCTCTTCTTCCAATCCACCTGTTTTCGAAATATTCTGATAAGGGGCCCCGGATTGATGTCGAATGTGGTGGTGCACCGTCATGCATAAACCACATATTTCTTCTTAATTCTAACTGTTATATCCTCCACAACCCAGGAAGCGTGTTTTTCAAAAATTCCAGGTAAATCTGCCCGCTCAATCAGGCGCGCAGAATAAAGGACCTATAATGCAACTATTGAACACACACCTGCCCAAACGTTTACAGAAAACTGTCTTTGTGTATTACACACTTTTACAACATGTGGATTTTTACTGGCCCATATGTGATCATTGTGAGGATTCTGTATCCCGTATCTTTCGAAGGTCGCTTCATGGGTAAATAATATTTTAGATGGGAAATTCTCGTCTTTCACGTACAAAAATCGAATCTCCCTTCCCCAATTCTTGTACCCGTTGAAAGTGGTAAGAATCTAAATTTTCTTTCTTTAAAATGTGCTACACAGTACCGTTATTCATTCATTCTGCTTGTTGAATTATTACTTATGCGTTGTATAATTCTGTTTTCAAAACTGGGGTGTTGCCAACTATATCCATCATTTTGTATTCCGATTAGCTCCTACCCTATTTCTGAACATGTTGCACGAGGATTCTCCATCAAGTATTGTTTGATTTCGTGGTTAGAACACGTTTCAGGTCGATCTTGACGCTGCTCATCTTCGATGCATTCATTACCACCTTTAAAGCGTCAAAACCAAAACCACGCCACTTCGTTACTTACGGCATCTTCACCAAACGCACTTCTAATACGGCGTGCCGCTTCCGCTGCTTTAAGCCCATTTTTGTACTCGTAGAGTAAAGTGGAGCGAATAATATTGGGTTAGCAAGAAAGTAATTTCGGGTTTTTAGTGTGACATAAAACTCAATTTTTTCTATACAAAAAATGAACTTTAATCAGTCAAATATCTTCCATTCTATTCGATGACCTTTTGCCATCTTTCTCTTAACTTTATAATCCCGCGCCCATAGAATTTCTGGTCCTTAACACGTTGAACGCCAGATCTGGGTGACGGCCGTTTCCACAGTGGCCCCGTCACCCGTAAACGGGTGACGCTATTTTTCGTCCAATTAAAACAGGATTTTTGAGGTAATTTATAATAGTTTTATTTGTAACATAATTATGATGAGTATAAACAACAGAAAGTAACAATAAACTATAAAATAACCAAAAAAAACATTATAAATATACTTATATTTGGTTTTATATAATATACTCTTTGGTTCTAAAATATTATAATATTTTATTAGTTATGGTATTCGTTAAAACATTTGAAACATAATTGAGGTGACTGTGGACACTCTGAACAATATGTTATAGTCTTTCGCACATTTTTTTTTGCGTCCTGGCGTTCGAGAGTTTCCCTCTGTTTTGCGTAGCACCGAACGCACATTCTTCTAATAGATTTGCCCTGAGGATTTTTGCGAATTTGCAGGCGGTGAGATGCTTTCTTTACTGTGTCACGTCCCGGATGGTTTACTCGGTGCGGTGGAAAGGGGTGAACGCTCTTACCGGCTTCTCTGAGTAAGGCGCCACTTGACGGCGGTCGATAATTTATCGGCCGTTGGTAACTTATCGGCTAGTGATAACTTAACCTACTAAATGGTCAATGCTAGCGAGAAGTATTACACTAGAATAACATAGAATATATACGAACTAGAATACAATAATGCAAAAATATAACTGGAATACAATAATATAATTATATAACTAAGTCAAACGTCCGCAGGACGTAACACCTCCCCCCCTGGGAGAAGAATTTTCTCGCAGGGAAAATTCTGGAAAAACGTTTTATAGTCTAAAGGGAGTCGAACGGGGGTCTTCCGTTTCTACTGTTTGAAGTTCGACGGAATGGGTCGATGATGCACTTGTTTCTGTCTCTTGGGGAATACACTCCCGCACTGTTTCACAGTTCTTACTGTCTTTTACGAATAATGTATATTGTGTTAGCGAGCTCCACACAGCCGCTAGCATGCGGATGCTCCACCCATAGGATGAATGCAGCACGATTGCATTCATGATCGTTCCTATAACGCACTTAACTACACGAATCACTATATAAATACCCAAAAGTGCAGCGCTGAATGATCCGAAGGTCAGGAACCCACTCCAGATTCTGGATCCTACGGATGCGGCGATCTTCTGTAAAGCGTCTTCATTGAGCAGGTTGAACATATCAACGCTCCCTGCGGCGAATGGTTGTCCTGATGCTCCCCGAGCGATATTGTGTACGATGGCGGATTTCTCCATAGGAAACATTATATGTTGCTGTAGATTATCAAGATCCTGGGTTGTGTAGATTCCTCCTGTGGCAAGATTCCCTGGGTCCACGTATCTCCATTGTATCTTCGCGAATGGTTCCAACTTCTGCGGTGTTGGGACTTGGATTAACTTAGGTGTTGCTTGGTACCATGTTCGTTGTATATTGAATAGCGCTGGCATTAATTCGTTACACTCTCTTTGAGTGCCTGTTTGTGTCAAGATGTGGCTCCTTGGTGTTAAGAAATAGGACTGGTTCCTATATGTTACTGGAAGTTCATTGTAGCAATTTTCTGTTTTACGGATCTGGCATGGTGTGGTTATGCATTTTGTAACCTTGGTTTCATCGTACTCGGTGAGTTGGAGGAGTTGTATCGCTTTCTTCTCTGTCTTGATCTTCACGTCCATCACGTCGCAACTTGGCGTGTCGATGGTGGAGAATGTCTACACATTGAGTGTTCGACCACTGCAGTCGTAACCGATTAACGGCTGCACCACTTGCACTAACGCGCACAGAACTAGAGTTTCGCCGATCATTTCGCTATGAGTTTTTGCACTAGAATGAGTACTGGATGGTCCAGGCCCGTCTTTTAAAGTTCGTGACCCAGGGTGGGGGTGTGGAGCTGCGCTTTGTCATTCGCTGACCCTTGCTCGCTTTAACTTATCGATATGAACAATCTTTAGCTTACCATTACTTACTCTAAGTTTAACATTCGCAGTAGATAGGACCTCCTCAATACTATGGGGGCCCGTATATTGCATGTCGAATTTGCCCTTCCTCGGCTCTTTCAACAAGTAAACTAAATCACCTTTCTCGAAATGTTGGATATTTGTTTTTCTATCGTAATATTGTTTACTGCGATGTTTGGCGTTGATCAGATTATTCTTCGCTTGATTCTGTATCTCGAATAGTTGAGTTTGAAGATTTTCTAGGTATTCTGAATATGATTCATTTTTCAATGCGGAAATTTCAGAGTCTGCGGTCGGCAACCTTGCAGGGTGACCGAACACGAGTTCGTGAGGGGTGTACAAAGTTCCCTCGTGGACGCTTGTGTTATAACTGAACATAGCCATCGGGAGCCACTCATCCCAGTTGGCTTTGTTCGCAAACTGTTTCAAATATTCTGATAAGACATGGTGAGATCGTTCTATAGACCCGTTGCTTTGAGGTCTGAAAGCTGTGGTTTTGAACTGTTTAATTTTGAACTTTCTAGCGATTGTTTTCATTAGATTACTGGTAAAATTCAAACCTTGATCGGTCAATATTGCCTTAGGGGCTCCGAATCTACAAATGAGACTTTTGATGAGAGCATCAGCCGTCTCCACGGAATCAGGACTTCGGATAGGAGTGGCCAAGGAATACTTGGTAAGGAGATCTTGTGTGGTTAATATATACTGGAATTTGTTAGTAGACTCTGGGAGGGGACCTACCAGATCAAGAGATACTTTATCGAAGGGTTTGCCCGGAGTGTCAGTTATTGTCATAGGCATCCGTGTTTTAATTCTAACTAGCTTTGCTTTTTGGCAAGATTCACAAGTGTTAACAAATTTACGTACGTCCTCTTTTAACGTCGGCCAAAAGTATTTGTCTCTGATTCGTTTAATGGTTTTTGTAATTCCTTTATGTCCTGCAAAGGGTGATGCGTGCAATTCTGTTATTATATCCTGTCTGTCATTCGTTGGTGGTATTTTTGTTTGATTCGAACGTGTAAAAATTCTAATGTCGATGTTTTCAAAAAGGTCTTGCAAAATGTTTCGTATGTAAGTCCATGGGATGTCGTCAACTGATTGTTTTGAGATTCTAAGTGTCTTAAATTTAATTCTGTCACAACGTCGTATAAAGATTCTAAAGCTTGTTTCATCGTCGCTTCGTCTGTTGAATGTGTGTAACTAGGTTTGATTATTAAATTTATTATGTGGAATTTTTCGGATTTTATTACTTTAGCTCTCCCGAGTATGGGATTTTCAAGTTTTGGTAATTTATTTGACAGTGCTAGATCATGTCTTGGCGGATCCAGTGGTTGTCCGTCGGCTGAGCGAAAAATGACAAAATTATCGTGTTTTTAAACTACTCTATCGTTAGTTGGAATTAGAATTTGTTTGAATGACGTTGATATTATATCTCTCTCTGGGGTGGATTCTGGAAGAGAGGATGAGGAAGTTGCTGGAATAATGGGTGGGTGGGTTGGGGAATTTGTTAAAGGGATTTCACTAGAAGTTAGTGGAGTTGTAGTGTTAGAAATTTGTGGAGTTTGAGTATTAGAAATTTGTGGAGTTGGAGCGGAAAATAAGGATTCATCTTCCGGGAGGATTCCGGGATAGTACGTCCGCGTTTACATTGTATTTTCCGGGTTTGTAAAAGATTTTATATTCGAACTCGGCCAGTTTCAGCCTCCAACGTAACAAACGACTGGTGGGGTCTTTGACTGAATTAACCCAGACCAGCGGTCTGTGATCTGTGATTAGATTAAATTTTCTACCATATAAATACGGTCTGAAGTAGTTGGTTGCGAATACTATAGCTAGACACTCTTTCTCTATTGTTGAATAATTTTTCTCGGCGCCATGTAAAAGTCTCGACGCGTAAGCAATTGGACGATCTTTCCCTATCTCACCTTGGCTTAGGATGGCCCCGATGGCATGATCGGAGGCGTCCGTGGTCACGTTGAAATCGTGTTCGAAGTCCGGGTACTGAAGTACCGGGTTTCTACAAAGCGCTTCCCGCAGCGTTTGAAAGGCTGTTTCCTTGGTCTGTCCCCAAGCGAATTTGACGGACTTTTTCGTTAGATTTGACAGAGGTTTCGCAATGTCGGAGAAATTGTTGATAAAACGTCGATAATAGCCCGCGAGCTCGAGAAATTCTCTAACTTGTTTAACACTAGAACTACCGACGATTGACATATACCTACTTCTACCGGAGGGGTCAAAATGACTTGTTTCTTAAATTACTAAGATATTTAAGAAAAGACAGCAATTTTTACGGTTTTATATATTTTTTTACTTTTATGAACAAAAATTGAATATAATCTGAATAATAATAGTAATATAATAGCAATAATTTATTAAATAATTATGCATAAGAATCAAAGACATTTTTTGCAAGTTATAGTTGTTTTAGCAGAACATTTACCACAGACTCGTTTATGGCATGTACCACAGATATAGTTCGTTTTATTATTAGTACACTGTGCGATTTGACACCGTTTACGTTTCATCGAAATATGTGTCTGGTTTTGTGACGATGTAGATGATGATATTCCTTCTGCTTGAACTGTAGATCGACCGGTTAGTTCTTTGTAGTCAATTGCAAGCTCTTCGGATAACTGGAATAAAAAGTCTTTTCTTGAAATATTTTCTCCTGTTGTCTCTTTATATAATATCCAGGCATTTATTCCGGCAAGATCTAGGATATTGTAAAACACTTGTAATGGCCATCTTCGAGATCCAGCTTTCACAGTATATTTCCGAGCCATTTGATCCGTAACATCTACGCCAAATTTGGTATTGTTATAAAATGTAACCGTTTCAGGTAAACGTTTGCCATCTTTTTCAATTTTCACTGACTTATGTTTTGAACTGAGCACTAATACTTTTTTATTAGGTTTACTCTTGTATATGGTCAGAGTACATTTATCTGTTTTATAAAGTACTGTCGAGAAACGAGACACGCTATCCTTTTTTGATTTTGCAAGTTTAGGTAGTTCTCTCTTATTTTGTCTAATGGTGCCAACTAAGGAAGTTCTTTTAGTTAGTAGTTTTGTTGCTAATGGCAAACTTGTAAAGAAATTATCTGTTGTAACTGTTCTCCCGCAACCAATATATGGATCTATAAGTTTTAGGACAACAAATTCACCTAAAGGTACGGATAATCTCATTTCATCTTTTCCTAAGTAGGGAAATGCATTTACAACATATTTACTTTTTACATCCGACGCCAACCAGAATTTTATACCAAACTTATTCGGTTTGTTTGGCATATACTGTGTAAATCTACATCTGGTTTTGGTCGGGAATAATTGCTCATCAACTGTAATGGTAGCACCTGGTTTATAACACATCTGACTGTTTTCAACGAATTTATTCCATACCTCTGAAACTAATGCAAATTTATCTGTTTGCAATCTTTGGCTTCTTTCATTTTTCTTATCGAACCGAATTAGCGGTTCGAATTAGAGTTGTATATGGCAGCGTTTCTGATGATCGACTGAAAGTAATCTGACCTCTGATCCATCTGAACGTGACCTTGACTGAAGTAAACACTGCAAGTAATGGCCAAGCGTAAACAGTAGGGGGGGTCAAAATGACTCATCTCGGTATATGTAGGTATACTGCATACAAATTTACAACAAAATGATAAAAAAAAGAAAACTGTTTTACAGAATTAATTATTTGTATATCTTAGAAAAAGTCGTGCAAAATTTCCAGAAACAAAATGTACCTGAAATGAGTTATAATTATAAGAAATGTCAAACAAGTCATTTTGACCCCCTTGGTAGTTCTAGTGTTAATAGTTTTTGGTGTCGCATATTTTTCAAGTGAAAGCAGTCTCTTCGGGCATGGTTTTAATCCATGTTCGCTAATCACATGCCCTAGATACGCTACTTCCTTTCGCAAGAAACAACATTTTGAGGGTTTAAGTTTTAAGTTAACTTCACGCAATTTATTGGCTAATTTTTCGAATTTAATCTGGTGTTCTGCAAGTGATCTAGCATATATAATGATGTCATCGACATATACGAGCGCCCCAAGTCCCCGCAAGACGTTATCCATCAAGCGTTGGAACGTCGCTGGTGCGTTTTTCAAACCAAATGGCATCCGATTAAATTGATAGTGGCCCTGCGGAGTTGAGAAGGCCGTCTTACCTGCGTCGGCCCCGCATATTCCTATCTGACGGAAGCTGCTCGCCAAGTCGAAAATACTAAAATACTTAGAGCTTCCTAATTGATCTAGTATGTCTGTTATATTTGGTAAGGGGTAGGCGTCCCCGATTGATTTTTCGTTGAGTGCTCTAAAATCTATCACCATACGCCATCGTTTGTTACTGTCGCCGTCCGGCTTTTTGGGAACAACCCAAACTGGACTATTGTATGATGACGACGAGGGGCAAACGATGTCGTTTTCCAGCAATTCGCCTACTTGTTTCTCTATCTCCGCCTTGTGACATGGCGGGTACCTATACTGCTTGACGTGTACTGGGCGGTCATCCGTGGTAGGAATTTTGTGTTCTACCAGCGGCGTCTTACCCAGCTTGTCCCCAGGGAGGTAGAAGACATCGGCGAAGTTCTTGATCAACTGCTCGACGTGCCTGTTCTCCTCCTGGTTAAGTTCGGTCAGATCGACCAATTCCCTAATTTTGGTCGGTCTGCTGCTTGTAGGAATAGGGGTGTTCACGCCCGCCGATCCTCCAGATTTGAGGACATTGGCATAGCGAATAGCTATTCCCGAATTAGAATTTGAATTGATGCGGTGCTCCCGCGAAATAGAATTTGAATTAGCACTGCGGTTCTCCCGCGAAATTGAATTTGAATTTGTATTGCGGTTCTCCCGCGAAATAGAATTTGATTTGGCATTGCGGTTTTTCCGCGAGATAGAATTTGAATTTGAATTGGTCAATGCTTTATGAACAGGGGCAGAGTCGAGGCACGGCGCAGTGTCGACGTCTTCCACCTCCTGGAGTGGAACATGCGGGACCGGGAATGTTACCCGTGTCTCGCCAGCATTGACGCATTGAACGATGGCCTTGCCATCGTTATTGGTGACGAGTGAGTCGGTAATTGTCACCTTTTCGCAAATTTCCTGACGCGGTAGATACCCTATCGCGGGGCCAGTGACCCCGACCGCGATACAAGATACAGAGCGCGGTTCCACGGTGCAGACTGAACGGACTATAAAGGGTATGGTAATTCCTTTCCACCGTAACTCCTGACTTGTGTAAAGTAAGTCAACACCTTGTTGTAGGAACGCGTCCCCCAAGATTCCATCCGTTGGAATCGGAAAGGAATCATCTACTACGTGAAATTTTAATATCGAATCAAAAAAGGAAATCTCTGTGATTCCTAATGTTAAGAGGGTACCGCTGGTGATGCCCGAGATACGAGCACGGCTGCTCGCATCCACCAGGGTCTCTTTGTTTAAGGCTCCCCGTTTGATAAGGTTCGCCTCCGCTCCCGAGTCAATCATCATAGACGTGACGCCGATCAGCTGTCGAGCTGAGAACGACACTTGTGGAAGTGCGGATTTGGGACTAACTCTTACGTTTGCGATTCGCGGTTGAGTGACGACTGATCTGTCACCTCGATTTGGCGAACCGACGTTTGTGTTACCTCCCGTCGTTGTCCCGAAGTTGACGGGAGGCTTCGGTCGTTTCCCGAAGCTTGATGTTTGAAATTATTATTATACTGCCGTTTCCTACACTCTAATATGTCATGTCCCGGCGTCTTGCAATATTTACAGAACTTCTGTTCGCGGAAATCTCTATTGCGCGGCGCGTTCTCAGTACGCTGTTGTTGGCCTTGGTCGCGATATCGAATTTCCTCGCGACGATTTCCCTGTGCCGGCTGTGGTCGCCAGCTACTCTCCCGGGAGTATTGATTACCGTTGGACCGTTGATTATTTTGACAATCGGCATAGTACCGCTTATCTCTCTCTTCGCTGAATTGACTTCTACGTTCCACGGGTCTCTCATATCGTTTCCTGTCTAACTCGTACTGTTTATATAAATCGATAGCTTCGTCGAATATTCGGTATAACGGATATCCTTTATAAAGTTTAACATCTGAACGTAGTCGCGGTATCAGTCCATTAATAAAACTATTTTGAGTTAAGAGATCTACGTCTGGTACTGTTTGGTTTTCGTTACAGTCCAGAATAGCTGTTCGAAGATCTTTCACCCTACTAATAAAATCTAATATGTGTTCATTTGTTCCTTGATATACGTTTGCTAATTCTTCCCTATAGTGATCTACTGTTAACGAAGGACCGAATACTGTCTTTAACCTGTTGCAAAGCTGTCCTATAGTTCGTACGTCATCGTCTTCGATCGCTGTGTAGGCTCTACCTTTTAATTTGTTAATAATGAGTCGCGTCAATGTCCTTTCTGCATGTTCAGGGAGGGTGTCTCGCGCTCGTCGACATGCTCTCGTGAATTTAATTACGGATATATTTGTTCCGTCAAAAATTGGAATAGTATCTATGGATTTTTATTATGATTACTATGATTATGATTATTATGATTATGATTTGATTATTGGGATGATTATGAGATTATGAGGATGATTATTATGATTATGATTATTATGATTACACCCTAGACGTTTTAAAATTACTATTTGTACCTAAACATTGTTTATTATTTCACAATTCCTTTCGTTGCACTGAAATATATATGACATGAAAAGTATACATTTTGCACCAGTTCGGATACACGGCTGAATAGTTGAATGGCACGGCACGCAACCGACTTTCTTGTTTACTGTAGCTCGTGCAATTGGCAGATATCGTGTAGGCCATGAGGTTAAAACGCTTTTCGTGGATCTTCAATAAGGTATGCAATATATGTCCATTACTTCTACATTTCGCCTCTTTAATTTCTTGATCTATAGCAATACGCGCAACGTCTCAACGCATAGGTGCGTTCAAGAATCGGGTGATCCTATTTCATAGGTCACTAAAATCATTAGCTTCTCGATCATATCATTTGCGAAACATTCTGTACACCATGACTATATTCATGTCTGCTGCGCTTCGATGAATCTTTCGATAATGTCTTTTAACCCTTAAATGCATGATTTTTCCTTTTTAAATAAAATAAATTGAAACAAGTAGTTAATTAAATATAGATTAAGGGAAAAATAAAGAAAAAAATTTCTTTTTTTCCAAAAAGTATATTTTTATAAAAAAACTTATTGATGTAGATCTACATCAGTATGCATTACAGTTCGTATTAATAATCTAGCTTATATACTATTTCTATTTTACGACTGTCTTCGAATTAGGCTTACTGTATTGAATGAAAATCTTTGAAACAGTTATTTCTCTGATTTAGACACAACGGTACATTACATTTGGTACACGACCATTGTGTGGTGCCCTTACAATTGGGCATCTTGCACCGTAATCGATTGGCAAATACAGGCCAATGTTCAAACCCATCTACGCGCACATCTTTTGACGGAAGCGGATGTTGCGGACCTTTTGGCTTTTTTATTTGTAGCTCGCGTTCTAGAGAGGAAGTACTGGGTCGTCCTCTTTTACTTCCACCAGACATACCTATATTGCACAGTGTGTCAGCCAAACAATTGCGAAACTCCCCAAGATTAGGCAGTTGCTTTTTTGACACACCTTTAGCAATTAGATTGGTTTTCAGAAGGACCCATGAGTTTATTGTCGTGAGGTCCAGTAGGTGATAAAACAACCGTAGGTACCATTTCCGGCTCTTTACTCGAATCCGATAGCGTCCTAAGAAACTGTCCATCAGGTCGACGCCGCCCATATGCATATTGTACTCTTGCACAATTTTGGGACAAGGAATGTCAATTTTTTGTTTAGCCCTCTTGTCGTATCTTGATACTTTGCTAACAGGCTCGGCGCCAACGTAAGTTGATAATAGAGTGACTACTTTATTGTCTTTCCACGCAGTGGCCGAAAAGTCTACTCCATCTGAATGAGAAACGCGTTCCTCATATGTACCTCTCGGAACAGAAGTTTTCATTAGTTCCTTTTTGTCAGGGAGTCGACAATTCGGTAGCCTATTTTGCTGAATAGTTCCGACACATTGTATACCCTGTTTATTCAAGTAATGTACCAAAGGCAGGGATGTGTAAAAATTATCGAAAAATACAATATGATTGTTCATCCTTGGTATAGCTCTCGCCAAACGTATAACGACGTTATTTGTTATTCCTTGATCAGGCTCATCGGCTGGTTTGTCTTTGTTTTCTTCTTGTCCAGAATAGACCTCAAATCTGTAAGCATATCCCATGAGATTACAGAGAACATAAAGCTTGTAACCCCACTTGTGAGGCTTATTTGGTAAATATTGCTTTAGAAAATGTGCAATTTTCGTTGAACACATCTGTTCATCTATAGAAAGTCGTTGGTCTATTGCAACTGATGAAAATGTCGTATTTAGCTGTTCTATCACAGGCCGAATCTTATGGAGGCGATCGTGATCGGAATGGTCCCGCGGAAGATGTTCATTGTTATCGTTGAAATGCAAGTAGCTCCTAATCATCTCAAACCGATTTACCGGCATTACGCTCTTTACAGGATCGTACCCAAACTTGGAATCCCAGTATGAGCGTACACTAGGGAAATGCTCCACTGACATAAATAAAAGAATTCCTATGAATTTTTTTAGCTCCCCAACACTAATGTTGAAAGATACTGAAGGGTTTTTTTGTACTGCATATAAATTGGTTTCATCAACAATTTTTTGAAGAAACTCTGGTGTGAAGTAGTGCAAAAAACATTTATATGGTGTATCGAGTTCAGTTATAGCAGAGTCTGTTGTGCTTGGTTGGTGAATTAATTTTGATTCGTCATACATCAAACTGTCTTTTTTCCAAATGAGTTTCCTTTTATCAAATTCTACATAACTCGCTTGACCTTCTTGCATGGGTAATGAAAAAATAACTTCACTCGATGGGCCAGGCAAATCTTGAACTAGTGGTGGATCACTATAGGTAGGATCTTCATGATCCTCTGCCTCCTCGTCCTCCAATTCTCGAATCATTTCTCTTGCATTCTCAAAAAAGGTTTCCTCATCTTCACTGTCATCTTCCAAGCCATCCTCAGAAATATTTCCGTCTTCTAAAGCCGCCAGAAGTTGTTCAATATCTCTATCTGCCACTCTACGGGACATTCTGTAAAAATAATTATAAAATTCGAATCAATAAATTACGTATCTATAACAAATAAGTCAAAAAAGAAAAAAATATATTATACGTATAGTAAAACTATTTCTTATCGATTTTGCATATTGATGTATTTCTACATCACAATTATTCCGCAGATATTTACAAAAACTGTTATTGTATTCTAAAAAAAAACAACGTAATGTGTTCATCTTACCTTTATCCTCTCGTAAATCACTTTTTGCACAAAATAATACTATTTAGTATTCACTAAATAAAATTACAATTTTACCGCCAAAGTGTGTATTTGAAAGTGTCGCGCCAAGATGTCAAATTTAGACAAGCAAAAAAGTGAACTGTCATATCATGAAAGTATGCGTTCAAAAACTAAGATAGATATTTTTAGCACCTATTAAAAGTAAAACATACTGTGTTCGAATTACCGTTTAGAAATTATGTACGGAAGAAAACACTGATGTAAATATACATCATCATGCATTTAAGGGTTAACAAAAGAATATTTATAAGCCTGCTCCTTCAATTACTTAACACGTTAAGCGCCACGCCGGTCCCTACGGACCGGCGGCAGACTTTTCGTTCTTCTATCGCGGCGAGTATGTCCGTCTTTGCATACTTGTGAAACTGAACATTTAAATTATGCGATATCGGTTTTAGTTTGGTCAATACTTCAAGGAAAAGAATATAATACTTAAAAACATTAATGTAATTTATTGAAACAAGATAAGCAAAGATGAGGCTTCCGTGTACATTCATTACAAAAGGTTGTTACTTTTGGCGTTACATTTTTGGCTATATTTGGTCCCAACATTTGTGCATTATATTGATAGCATTCGGTGCAGTATTTGGTGTAGTGAAAATATCAGGCTCTCGAGTGCAACTTATCTACAAGTGGAGAGAAGAAAATACTCTGGCTTATACTCTGGCTCGCCTGTCGGCGAGCGGCCCGGCAGGGCCCGCCTGACGGCTAGCTGTGGCCTGAACGGAAAGGCACGCAAATTCGGCGTGGCGCTTAACGTGTTAAACGGCTGATCTTTCCAAACAAGAGAATTAACCATGCCAGTCTTGTCCGGATTAATATAAAACAAGATATGTCGGTTCCGTTCCTAATCAACACCTCTTTTTGCAGAGGTTAGAGAAGGTGACGTGCTCAGACTGCGGTATAAATGAACCGTTCTCAAGGTATCTGTCACTCACCAACTGCGGGCAATAGAATTTAACATATACCTTAATATTACCTAGAGAAACTTGGTCCTGGAATACCACATGGGATTTGTAAATTTGCATGAAATCCATCGAATTACGTAATTTCATAAAGTCACTGTGATGTTCTGTGATCATTGAGACTGTTGAAGTTTGGATTCTAAAAGTGCAGGAGATATTCCATAAAACTGAATGATGTTTCCATGGATGGGTATATTTTTAAAATAGATCATGGAAAGAAAAATGAAAACTGAGCAGAAACCCATGCTGCGCGTTGTGATGCAAAGACTGATCGCCTTGAGGGTTTGGATTGATTCCAGCCTTTCGACTGCTGTCTGCTCGCTTTTCACACCAAGCAGTAACTTCTCTCTCAATGCTTTGGATAACTCAAGATCAACCATGGCTCCTCTCTCCCGACACAACTCAGTGGCCATGACCTCCCCCAGATCCGGAGCCGCAGGTGTTCCCCGCTCGGGATCCTCCGCCATCACGACTTCGGCCGGAGCCACAGTTTCCGCCCCCTGCGGCCTCTGCCGTTTCCCACCGCTCGGCTTCTGGACGCATGACTTGCCGCCCAGCCGGTGGGACGCAGGACGTCCAAGATCGACGCACAGAGGGCACCTGAGTGGGCGGGAGCACTCGCTTGCCCGGTGTCCCTCTACACCGCACCTGTAGCAGCGGCCGCTTCTGTCCGTCGTCGCTGCACATCGCTGCCTCGCATGTCCCACTTCGAGACAGCGGAAGCAGCGCATCGGCCGCCTCTCAAGGGGCTCTATCCGGGCCGAACAGCAGCCGACCCGGATCTTGCCGTCCTTCGCTATTTTGATGGCGGCCTCCGAGGGCACTGGACCCAAACGATCCCCATGCCCCGGCGGGAGCTGTTGATTGCTCCCACCTTAACGCGGGCCGCCTCGCAGCCGCCCGCCACCGCCATAGCAGCCGCCACCTCCTCAGCGCTGACTGACTCGTCCAGGCCCCTAACTCGAAGCTCAACCAGCTTCACGGGCCTGGACACACGCACCCCTGTGCCGGACAGGGCCTCGGCCATCTTCTGCGCCAGACAGGTCGCCTTGGCCGCCCTGTTCTTCCCGGCGATCTCAAGTATGAGACCGCCAGTTACGGCGCGCTTCGGGCACAACCCCTCTATGCCCAGCTCTGCAAGGCATATTTTTTCCCATGCAGTCGCCAGAGCCTGGGCATACGTGCAGCCCACCCCCGGCGGCACGGTGAGGGCTCCGTGGCCGTTCTTGGTGGGCGCGGCACCGCAGCAGCCTCTTTGAGCTTACTTGCGCTCTTGATAGGGGCAGGTCTTGCCCTCCGCCGATCGACAGGACGGGGCGCCGCACTGTCCGCCCCAGCCGGCCGCCCCGCCCCTCGCTTCTTCCTTTGTTTCCGCGTGGCCACCTGCCACGCGGAGTCTTCCTGCTGTTCACGTCCCTCCGGCTGCTTCGTCCCACCTGGGGGCTCCGTAGCTGGTGGTCCCGTCACCCTCGAGGACGGCGCCGACATGCCGACCCCTCGCGCCGCCGCCAGAGATCAGCTCCGCCTTCAGGGCTGCCAGCTTCCTGTCCACCATTCCCGCGATGGACTCGATGAGCCGGTCCGCCACTACGTCACTCGTTGCAAGTCCTCCATGTTGCCCCGGTTCCGGACGCCCCGCCAATTCCGCCGCCGACGCCGCCGACTCCACCACTGCTTCTCTTACGCGGTCTACCCGTCGCGTCAGGGAGCTCCCGGTCTGGGAGGCTCCCCCCATCTTCGCGACGGTGCTCTTCAGCTGAGACAGCTCCATCCGGACCTGCCTCAGCTCCGTATGCAGCTGCTGGTTTTCTTTTTGCAACCAGCCTCCGTCGCTGCTCGCTGATGATCGCTTCACCAGCTCCACAGCAGCAGCCCTCGCAGTGACGGCAGCAACCCTAAGCTGCCACACGAACCGGCCCTGCTGGTGCCTCGATCTAGTCGACACCTTTTCGACGGTCCTCATGTGCTCAAGTATGAGGCCGCCGAGGCCACCCGATGCCTCCTGCTGTAGCGTCTTGGAGAGCTGGTCCTCGTCCGGGAGCGATGCCCTCGAGGACCGGCAGTACCTCACCGGGGAGCCGCCTTCTGCCTGTGAAGAGGAGGCCATCCTCGCCCTCCTCTTCACCCCACGCCTGGCGGCGGACCGCGCAAATGCACGGCCATCCACCGAGGATCCAGACGTCTCCGATCCGTCTGTGCGCGCCGCCGTTGACGCGACCGGGGATTGCTCCCCAGTGCGTCTTCGCATCCTGCGCCCACTCCTTGCGCCTGATGCCTCAAGATCGCCAGTAGTCCTGTTAGACGTGGCGGCCTGGTTAGCCACCGCCAACGTCTCACGGTCGTTGGATAACGATCCGTGGGGGCCCGCTCTACAACCACCCAACGGACCGGTACTGGGGTGTCCCTCCCCTGCACCGTAAACGTGTTTCCTATCAGTAGATCCAGCCATATTTGTTTTTTGTTTCATGTCGCCAAGGTCGTCATCGATAGTTCCATCCTGGTACCACACACTCTTTCGCACTCTTGTCCCGACAAGGTCGATGCAGAGTCCCAAGGAGCCCCTCGTGGAGGTGAGGTGTGTGGGTTTGGTCAGTAGAGTCCCACTAACTTCACCGAAATTTTCGTCCTAGCAGGACGATGCCCGGGATTACCCCCCTTACGGTGTGCACCGAGACATGTACTCACTATTCTGAGGAATATCAGTTCCATCAGGGTTTTTGACACGACAGGCCGCCGTGAAAGACTGTACCAACCTTGTGCTCCCCCCACACCCGCACCTGTGATCGCGACCTCACGGGCGATCTCTGTTGCGATCGTCCTCGCGGACGCTAGAAAAAGATTTAATATTACGCACAGAAAGTTATTGAATTAGTGTACTATTTGATTGGTGTGACGGCTGCTCACGCGTAGCTACGGCACTGTTGCAGCAGCGGCTCGGGAGACAAGCGAGCGATGGGCCGCATGGCGGCAAAATGTCGTATCTGCGTTGTCAACGAATCTTTTCTCGAACTGAGAGAAAATTTGGGAGCATTCCCAAAGAATGTGATTGAGGTCTTGTGTGGGGTGACCGCGCCAGCATTCGCTGCTGGGTACGAGTCCAATTTTGAATAGAGACGCTGCTAGATTGTAATGTCCTGAGCGATATCGGCAGACCCAAGAGGTGATGTATCTAGGCAAGTTGTGGTTGTAAAACCAAGGCACTTTGCGGGGTAGGTAGAAGTTATTGAAGTAACTCACCACTTTCTGGAGGGAGTTCTTTAGCCACGTCTTTTCGAAGGAAACCCACATTTCTTTCCTGAGGATTTCCACCGAGTCAGCATAATGTATGTTAAAGTACAGGTTTTGGGGTTTTTCAGTAGCTTCCTTTGTAGCCAGATCAGCTATTTCGTTACCAGCGATCCCACTATGGGAAGGAATCCAGATGAAAGAAATCCTACATTCTGCATTTGTATTCCTGAACTGAATCAGGTCTTGTTTTATTTCTTTTATGAAAGTGTTGGTGGTAGGTGTGAAGAGTTTGCCATTTAGGGCTTCCAATGCGCTGTGTGAATCGAAGCAGATCAGGTAAGATTTGCTTGGCTGGGATTTAATGAGGTCTGTAGTCAGTTTGATTGCTGCACACTCTGCTGTAAATACAGATGCGCGTCTATTGAGGCTTATGGTCTTTGTGTAGTTTAAGGAAGGGCAAAGACATGCTGCTCCTGTGTGGGTACCATCAGGTGTTTTAGAGCCATCCGTATATTTTGCTGTGTAGTTGGGGTAAACATCTTTAATCCAGTTATTGAACATTTTATTGGCAGTAGGTGAATCATGAAGTACCTTCCTGGTGGTAAGATCCACGTCGATTCTGTTCAATTGCATAGTGAGAGATGTTTGAAGATTCAGTGGTGATGATTGATTTTCTAGGAGTGGGATTATTGACTGCGTATCTTTACAGATATCTGTAAATAATCCTGTTTCACTCGCTGAGTTTATGATACGGGGGAAGGAGAATTGCTTGTCTAGAGTTTCTTCCAGAAGTTGAGCCATTGGATTTGTCTGGTTGGTTAGAGTCTTAAGAGTATATTTGCACCCCAAGAAGCCATACCTGTCCCGAATGGGAGGGAGTTTGACCTCTGCAAGCGCAACATTGTTTGGTATGGAGCAGCGTAGTCCAAGCGCGAGCCTTACTGCAGAGGTCTGTATGGCTTCAATCTGTTTCTGTTGTGCTTTGGATACAAGAGGGTATATCCACCAAATAGCAAACTCTATCCTAGAGCGGATAAGTGTTTTGGCATTCTGTGGAGCGTCCTGTGGCATTTTATATGTAGTTTCTGAAGGTGGTTGTTGAAGCGAAGATTGGTATCTATAGTGATGCCAAGGAATTGAGCCTCCCCTGTATTGGGTATCTGAGAATTTCCAATTTTAAAAAGTATGGAACCAGGTCGAATATTCGGTTTCGAGAAAATTAAAATTTTGGTTTTGGCTAGAGAGAGTTTAAGGTCAATGTTTGATAGGTTTTTCCTGATAGCATCAATGGTGAGTTCTGCGACTTTTAGAGTTTCATGTAGTGTATTACCGGTTACTGATGGTGCTATGTCATCAGCATATTGATATATCTGGCTGTGGTTAGAAAGATTCCTGAGAACGTCTGACGTTCGTTGAAGAGTAGGGGACTCAGCACGCCTCCTTGAGGTATCCCTTTGTGGATGTGTCTTGTGTTATCTTCTGAGTTTGAACTGTTGATAAATATGACTTTTCTATTGGGTATCAAATTACTAATAATTAGATTCTCTCCAGCAGCTTACAAATACACGAAGTGAGGGAAATTGGTCTCAGTGAATTGCTGTTCTGTTTTGGTATAAGCAAAACGCGAGATGTATTCCAGATAGTTGGTATTGATTTGCTGTTAAATATAAGATTAAATATATCTAGAAGAATTAATCTGCTTTTGATGGAGAGGTTTTTTTATCATTCTGAGGTCTATTTGATCAGGGCCTGGAGCTGATTTTGGGTTGGATCTTTCTATGGCGAAGTTTAGCTCAACCAGTGAGATGGGATCCTCTAAAAGCAAGTGTCTTTCTCTTCCAGTTAATTTTATGTCCAAAGGGGGTTCAGAAACCCAGGGTGGAGCCATTCTTTGTATAGTCTCATTTATTGCTTCTTCTGATATTGAAGATTGTGGGGAGCTAGATGTATTTCCTGTAAATCTATTTTTGTATGTTTTAATTTTATTCCAGAGGAAGGTCGGGTTTGTTTTGCAATTTAAGGAGCTAGTGAAATTTCTGAATGCCTCTCGTTTTTTGTCTCTTAATACCTTTTTTTGTGATGGCAGCTTGTTTTTTATATTCGGTCCAGTTTGCCATGGTAAGGTTATGCTTCCATTTAAGAAAGCTGGCCTTCCTTAATCTAATTACTCGAGTGCAGTCCTGATCCCACCATGGGGAGGGTGTGTGGGGAAGCGTAATGAGTTTGGTAGTTTGCGGCGTCGCAAGGGAAGCCGCTTCTTTCATCCTGTTGGTGAAGTCGACTAATTGTTCTGTTGGATGTAAATTATTGAAGAAGTTCGATATGAAGTGATCCCAGTGTGTGTCCATTGTGCTTGAGTAAGTTTTCCAATCCGTTCTTGAGGTGGTGAGTCTATTGCTTTTTGGTGGGCAGGTTGTTTTGGTCAGATATATGTTGATCACTATTGAGAAGTGGTCTGAGCCTAGGGGTTTCTCCAGCTGTGTTGTCTGGATGAGGTGTGCAATGTCCATTGTAGTTCTAACCAAGTCGATATTACTGTCGGTTTTGTTGCGAATTCCAATGTGAGTGGGTGAGGTAGTGTTACGTACAAATAAGTGTTGATCTTCTATGATTTTTAGGAGATTTCGTCCTGAGTTGTCCTCAGTGATGCAATTCCAGGATGTATGCTTCGCGTTAAAGTCACCAATTAAAAGTGTAGGGCCTAGTTCCAGAATTTGTATGAAATATTTGCTCCATTCTTGTTGCTTAAGAGAGCCAGTAGGAGGCTTGTAGATACTTATTAAGTTAAATTTTTGATCGCAAGAGTACATAGCAATTCCACAGATTTGAGATCTGTGATTTGGTGGATGTGGAAGTTTCAGCGGTGAAGACTTGATTTTGTTTCGGACAAAGCAAGCAATCCCACCTCCCCGAGCCAAGGTTCTGTCTGCTCTGACAGAGGAGAACCCTGAAAGGTGAAATCGCATGCTCTGTTTTAACCAAGTTTCGGTGCATACAATTACGTCTGTGTTTCTGGCTAGTGTTTCCACTTCTATGTATTTTGAGCGTATTCCCCCAGAGTTCCATAATGTAATATTCATGAAGTTGGTGAATTTGGTGTTTTTTTGTGAGCAGATCGGTATTGTTTGTGAGAGGACTGGATTTTTTTTGTTGGACTGAGGATGTGAAGGTTGGATCTTAAAGGATGTGTGGCAGGAGTGGCCACCGGAGTGTGTTTTAATTTTGGGGAGAGGGGAAGGGGAGGCGATGAATTTTTTGCAGGGAAGGTTGGAGGATGAGGGAAGAGGAATAGAAGATGGCGGAAGGGGGAGTAGAGGATGAGTTGGGAGCAGGAATAGGGGTGTGTGGTGAGCCTCTGAGTTGGGAGAGAAGGCAGAGAGAGCTGCTGTGTTTAGAAGAGAACCAGTCATTGTTCAATTTTGCTGATGAGAGTCTTTGCTGTCCCCCAATACTCTTCAGTTGGAGGACTTGGTTCTGTGACTTTTTCTTCAGAGGAGGAAAGTTCTCTTTCGTGTTGGTGAGGTTGGAAGAGGTGGAAGTCATTGTCCTTTGTTGTCCTGTTGTTAGCTTCTTTGCTTCCCAAAAGCTAATGTTCAGCAGGGACATATTTTTGTTTATTTCTTATTGTTCTTGATAATATTGGCATTGAGGGTGGAAAGCCTAATGATTTAGTTTACAATGAGCGCAGTGGGAATGATCCTTGTTGGGACAGGTGTTTGAGTCATGTCCTTCTTGAGTGCAGTTCCTACATATTTTATTGCTTCTACAATGTTTTGAAATATGACCAAATTTCAGACAATTTTGACATATTTTTAGAGGGTCTATATACAGTCCCACAGGTGTATGTATTAGGCGATATAATTTAATGAAATCTGGAAGGATTGTGCCTTCGAAGGTCACAACAACTGTTTCACTAGGAATCCACTCCCATCTTCCTGTTTCTTGGTTCTTTATCTTCCTATTTAGCCTTCTTGCATAAGTTATGGGGATTGGAGTATCTGTGAGTTTCAGAATGTCTTCAATGTCACAGTCTGTGGGGAATCCCTTAATGATGCCCTTCCGTTGAGTTCGAAATTTAGGGATAAATGATTTAATACCACGAAGTTTTGTTTTGTCGCCAGATACAAATGAGTTAGCAGACTCATCTGATCTAAATCTGAGTGAAAAGATTTTTGTTCCTTCCGGTTTTATCTCCTCAACACCATAGTTCCCAGCACAGAGTAGTTTTGCTATAAACACAGCGTTTTGTGATTTTCTAGGTCTAGCATACACCTCTTCTACAGCGACGTTCACGAACGCCGCACCGCGATGGTTTGTCGGATAGAGTGTGGTGAGAGGGCGATCCCGACGCTTTTTCTGTGGAGGATTAGGTTCTGTGGTGATCTATATCTTGGTGTGGGAACAGGCATTTGCATTTTTATGAATCAATGATGCCTATTCTAGATAGTGATGCTGCTGTGTTAATATGGTTACTTCTTATTCTTCCAAATCTTACAATGAATTTCCTATCTCCATTGTATCTGGAGAACCGATCTGGTTCATAATAAAAGTGGTGGTACAGTCTACCTTTGCTTTGAAACTGTAGAGTTAACTGTTTGTTGTTATTCTCCCACATTTTATTCCGATATCTTTCCTTAAAGTCTGTAAATGGAATTTTTATTGTTTCCAGGTGTCTTTCTCTTGTAGCCTCCTTAGCCATTTGGTCTGCTCTCTCATTTGCCTGTATTCCAGAGTGTGATGGGATCCAGAGAAAATCTATATTGTGTCTGTTGTTACAGTTGTCTCTAAAAATTCCTACTTTATGTTTAATGTCTATTAGGTATTTGTTTCCTTTTGTTTAATGCTTGTTATGGAACTGAGTGAGTCAGAACATATGAGGTAAGATTGGTTATTATTTTCTATGGCTATGTCTAGTGCTTTGTCTATCCCTATACATTCTGCTGTGAATACTGAAACACTACTATTGATGTTGATAGTAATGTTCTTACTGTTGCTGGTGTACATATTGCGGTTCCTACTGACTTCCCTTCCTCACACTTAGAACCATCTATGTACAGGCAGGTATGGTTTTTGTATTTTTCTAAAATGAGATGATTAAGTTGCTTGTTTGCATTTGGAGATGTTTGTAATTGTCTTCCAGAGTTTGTATCTGTATTTATATCTGTCATGAGGTGTTTATAGCTTATGTTGTTGCATGGGTAGTCTTCTTCGTTACAAATAAGGTCTCTTATTTCTGTGGTCTCTCTTCTGTATCTAGATAGGACACTGTTATGAAAGGCACTTATCCTTCCTGCTATTGTGTTTATTATCTGGTTGTATTCCTTCAGGGCTGCACTATTGGGGTGTTTATTGTTGGCCAGGATTTTACAGAAGTACAAGCAGCCTAAGAAGATTGCTCTCTCTTCCATGTAGGGAATTGCTGCTTCAGCTTGAACAACATTGCTTGGCGTAGACTGTCTGAGTCAGAGAGCTAATTTTAGCGCTGTTGTTTGTATGGTCTCTATTTTATTTTTTAAGTGGTTTTTATTAGGGAACTAAGTGAAACAGGCATAATCAATTCTATATTTTATGAATGATTTATAAATGGAGATTAGTGTGTCTGGATGGCTGTCCTACCACACTCCTCTAAGAAATTTAATTATATTAAGTGATTTGTAGCTTTGACTTTTTATGTGTTCTATATGCTGTGTGAACGTCAATTTTTCGTCGAAGTAGACTGCTAGAAACTTGACTGTATTTGTGTTATGCTTTATGTGATTCCCTATTCTTAATGGGATCTTACCTGCTTTAGATTGTTTGTTGGTGTGGAATATTAGTATTTCTGTTTTTTGAGGCGATAGTTCAAAACCAATATGAAGTAGATTTCTTATCCTGTTTATTGCTTTTTCTATTAGTTCTCTAGCTTGTTGTTCCTTTGGGCTTTTTATATACAGTGCTATGTCATCTGCATATTGCGAGACTTGTACCTTTTCAGGTAGTCCTTTTAAAATTTTGGCGACTTATATATTGTATAGTAACGGGCTCAGTACTCCTCCTTGTGGTAATCTTGTATAGGTGTAATATTCCTGTTTCTTGCCAGCGAATTTAACATTTCTGCAGTACATCCAGTTGTTAATAACATTCAGAGTGTCTGTGGGCACTCTAATCTCTACCAGCTTCTCTAGAAGTATGTCATAAAGTATATTGTCGTATGCTGTTGTTATGTAAAGGAAGGCTGTAACTGTGTTTTGCCTCATTATTAATCCGTTATGTGTGAACATTGTAAGGTGTGCAATATTATCTATACAAGACCTTCCTTTCCTGAAGCCAGACTGCAACAGTGGTATGATGTTATTATATTCACACCACCATTGCAGTCTTGCATTTATCAGTCCCTCCATAAGCTTTCCCATACATGATGAGAGGGTTATGGGTGTCAAACTTATTCCATCTGTCTTCTGGATGATTATCACTTGACAGTTGTTCCATTCTTCTGGCATGCTGTGGTGTATGTATAGTTCATTAAAGATGTCCAGTAGTAGAAGTTTACAGTTTGTTGGCAATTGTTTGATCATTTGGTAGTCTATATTATCTAGTCCTGGTGATGAATCTTTTTTAATTTTTTCTATGGCATATAGGAGTTCAGTGAACTTGAATGGTGCGTCCAGAAACTCATTACATTGGGCCTCTAGAGGAGCTTCTGGATTGGTAGGAACTCAGGGTGGGCATACTTTTCCAATGGCTTTATCTACCTCCATATTTCTTCTGTCTATGTTTATTTTATTACTTCTAGGTGGTTTAGTCCATTTATGTTTTAGGATTTTAACTGTGTTCCAGAAGTATGATAAATTCGTTCTGTGGCTTATGTTGGCGGCAAACAATCTAAAATGGTTTTTCTTTTTATTTTTGATGACCTTTTTTCTGTTTTCCACATTGTTTCCGATTCGAGGTCTTACCTTTTTTGTCCACAAATAGCTTTTATTGCAACTATTTGTTTAGGATTTAGTTGTTTTAATTCAGGAAAGTTTTCCTTTGTCCTTAGGAGTTGTTTCCCACTGGTTTGGATTGGTTCCTGGAGGCTTTTCCTTGCTTCCCAAGCACTAATATTTCTAAATGCCATTTCTTTTTGTATTTTAATTTGTATTGTGTGTTCTTCACATACTTTACTTAATGCTTCATGGCTGCCAGCACAGTGGCAACAACTTGGAGCATTCTTCTTTGGGCATGCCTCCTTTGTGTGATCATTTTGTGTCCACAGCACTTGCATCTGAGTGTGCCCCTGCATGTTTTGGTTATATGGCCATATTTCAAGCATTTAAAGCATGCTTTTATTGGTTCTATGTATACATCTACTTTCATCCTACATAGCTTGTACACCTTAATATAGTCCGGCAGTACAGTCCGTTCAAGCGTAACCTGGACAATTTCGCTGGGTACCCATTCTACCTTCTGGTTCACTTTGTTAAAAATCCTTTTATTCAGTCTTCTGGCATACTTAATTTTGCAAGGTGAATCAGTATGTTCAATAATATCTTTGACATCAAAGTCGACGCTGAATCCTTTTATTATTCCTTTCCCCTCTATTTTATTTTTAGGAATAAAGGCATTTATTCCTGTTTGCATTCCATTACTCTTGAGTACGTATTCGTTGGTTTCTTTTCCTGTTTTGAATTTTATTTGCGCCATACTTCTACCTTGGGGAGTGATTTACTCTACTCCACACTTACAGGAGTTAAGATTTTTCACCAGGATTAGCATTTTCTGGCTAATTTTGCGTTTCTCTTAGGTTTCACTGAATCTAACGCTTACGTAAGCAGGGCCTTTGTGAGTGTCAGGGTACAGTTGGTTTTCAATTTTACTTTCGTATCCACGTTCTGTACCGATTTTTGGATTTTTGGACGAATGATTAATCTCTTTAGCTTTTATTAAATCAATTGACTTTTTCCTTTTTATTCTCGATTCTTTGATTTGTATAATTCTTTTTTTGGAGTTTTCCCCATCGTCCATATCCATGGCGTTTGTTGTCGCTATATTGAGTTCCTTTAAGCTACAGGCCTTGAGGCGCGGAAGTTTCGAACCGCAACCGAATTTTGCTACGAAAATCGGAATTTTGTATCAGGAAAACATGGTGTCCGAGGAGGTGGCACGGAATATTTTGCTTGGAATTTGACGTGATTTTTCGGAATTTTTCAGCAGATTTCGTTACTTTTTTTTATTTCTTCGCGTTTTTTACTAGTTTTTTCGAATCTTATTTTTAATTTTTGCAAGATATTGTTTATTATTATCTCAGATAAGATAGGAGAGGGAATTAATGATGAAGCATTGTAATATTGTTAAATTTATCTAATTTATTATGATTTTTGTAAAATACATTGAATATAAATAATTTTACAATAAATAATCTGACTTTGTAATATGTGTGTAATTTCTTCTGGAGATTTCCGATGCTGTGAGTTGTCCTGTTATTCATTTCCAGGTCCAGACGAGTTCTGGAACAATATTTATTTTTATACTCAATATTAACCGTTCAAATGTATGATATAATTTATAAACCTAAAACTAATACTTTCAACTATTTCTACGAGTTTGAAAATGTCACCGTGCAAACTTCAAAGAAACTAAATTACTCCATTAGAACATTTCTGCAATTTGTAAATTATCAGATATTAGAAAATTATCTTCAAACTTATATGTATTGCATATAAAAGTGTGCACGAAATTATAACTTATTGCAAAACCAATTTCAATGCCTAATCGTTAGTCATTCGCTCGACGATCGTAATAGCCTTCTTAATCATTAACCGCGTTTGCATATTTCGATCGAACACTTTATTGGATAACAAGATGTGTTTTAAAAAGATGTGTATACACGTTACAACCGCACTGGACCCCGACGAATGCATACCAAAATTAAATTTTCGCGCATAAATTAAGTAACTTTAGTTTGTGGCTCCATCTATTGAAGAATGATTGAAACTTTTAACGAAGTAGTTCGATTGTTTACCGTATAGATGGAACAGCAATGTCGTTTTCTCTCTGTTTCATTTTATTGTTGGTAAAAATGTGCGAGTTGTTTGCGGGTTTCTTTGATAGATGGCAGGCATCATCAAAGTCAGTTACCACTTTTACTTACTTGTCGGTAAATGTTTGTTACCAGTTTGGACACTTTTTGGAGAGATGGCACTAGTAACGTTTTTAAAATGGTTTAGATATGCGGGAAATTTAAAAATGATTTTATATATTACGAATTAATAAATTGTATAATTATTATATGCCACTATAAGTTGCTAATGCTTAACCGTATGTGTATGTACGCATACATTTATTGAACTGCAACTTGTAAAAAAAGTAAAGCATTAATTAAAGAAAATGCAATAAACTGGTATGATATAACATTCGTAAATTAATTTGAGAACTTTTATTTCTATAATTCGAAGTTGTATCTACGAAATTGTATCTACGAAGTTATATGTTCAAAAAAATGCAAATAGAATCGTGCACATGCATGCTGAAAAATAAAAGTTGCACGCTATGTATGCTGAAAAATAAAAGTAACAGGCAGTCAAGATTTCGCGCGGCTCGTGTCGCAGGCTTGCTTTTCATATTGGTTGGATTTCTGCGCTTCAAGAGTGAGGGAGAAAGACTTTCATTTGTTTTCTCTCTCGATTTCCCGAAGTCATCCGAAACGCTGTGCCCACGTATGCATGGCTCATGCAGTAGAGTGAGTAGTGGAAGGGGGTGTTCTCGAGAACTCCCGCGGATTAAATTTTTAATCATTAACTGCGTTTGCATATCTCAATCAAACAATTTATTGAATAACACGATAATACAACTTAATGTTCTCTATATGTTAAATGATAGGACTGTACAACCGTGCTATACTTACATCATCTTTATTTTAAAATTATTAAATGTCCAACAAATTACAGATTAAAAGTTTTATTCAAAATAAATTGAACCATGAATTTCTTGCGCTGTTCTTAGCTTGGTATGGTATTCCACTAATTACTTAACGGAAAACCAACACCAATTTCCAGGTCTCACCACGAGGAGGTGACTGCGCATCGAGACCCACCCACCCTGCCCCCCAAACCAGCACCCCCGTCCCTTGTACTTTTACCCCAGCGCCCAAGAACCGAATACCCACAAAACCCCTCTCCCTTATACTATTACCGTGATCCCCGGAACGCGCACCCACAAAACCCCTCACCCTTATAATATTACCCCTGATCTCTGGAACCCGACACCGACAAAACCGGTTACCCTCAAACGTGATCTTACACCCTTGACTCTACACCCATAGAACCTCACGCGCGCCTGCTCACCGAATTTCCTAAACCCACCACTCCCACGGCCCATACCCGTTGCCCTAACCAAAAAAGCCCGAGTCCAGCCTGGTTATAACCTTTCAACGAAACAAGCTCCGCGGTAACGGAGGGCCCTGAGTGTATATACGCGCTAGAAACAGACTGGCCCCCGGGCTGAATGTACCAAAATGTACAGAATTGAACCATTAAACCAAACTCCGCATAAACGGAAGGTTTGCGCCCACCCCCCTCCCTACCGTACCCCCCACCACCCTACGGCCCCTTACCCAACCCCCGGAAACCGTTAGCAAATACAAAAGGAAATATAAAAGCACCCCAATTCAACGTGGCTATAACGCTAAAACGCACTCAAGCTCCGCGTGAACGGAGGACCCTGACATGCTGGAAGGATCACGCCTCTGCACGACGGCCCCCGGCGGTGGGGTCGCATCACGGCCACATCGATTATCTAATGCAAAGTACTATAAAGTACTATAAGACTACTCTACTAAACCAAACTCCGTGTGAACGGATGGTTTGAATCCACTCCGGGTGAACGGAGGGTTTGAACCCACACCCCGTTGTCCGCGACCCAAATACCCACAAAGCCCCCACCCTTATACTATTACCGCCTGATCCCCGGAACCTAACACGCACAAAACCGCTTACCCTTAAACGTGATCCTAACCTTTACACCCCTCGACTCTAAACCCATAAACCCCTTAAACGCGATGCACCCTTGTCCCACACCCCTGGCAAAAAACGCCCCGAGTTCAACTCCTACAACCCAAACCGATTGGTTGGCGTCCCATATTCCTACACCGATTATCTCTATACCTTTGCCCTACTAATACCCCTTGACTCTACACCCATAGAACCCCACGCGCGCCTGCTCACCGAATTCCCTAAACCCACCACTCCCACAACTCACACGCGCGTTAACCTAACCAAAAAAGCCCGAGTCCAGCCTGGCTATAACCTTTCAACGAAACAAGCTCCGCGTGAACGGAGGGCCCTGAGTGTATATACGCGCCACGGCCACGCTGACTGCTGGGCAAAAGGTACCAAATTTAAAGGTACTTACAGACTACTACTTTACTAAACCAAACTCCGCCTAAACGGAGGGTTTCAATCTAGATACTCCCTACCCTTTAACCCCCTATTCTAAACTCTCTAATTTGTAAACCCCTAAACCCTTCCCTCGTAGATCCTACTTTCCCTAAGTCCTAAATTGGTAGAACCTATACACTGACTATTTTCGAAACTCTCTGAAAAGCGAAAGAAAACCGTGGGCAAAACCTACAAATTATTCTAATTCGCGGTACTAATTTCCGAGATCTTCTGGCAGGCCTCTTTGAGACTTCTTCATCGAGGGAAACATCTATGGAAAACCCAAACGAATACGAAATAGAAAATGCAATACGTAAAATATATAAAATATTAAAACTAATTTATAGATTGTAGCATTTTAATATTTTTTACTTTGTTCGGATTCTATTTTTTTAACATAGTTCGTCAAATTATAAATTTTCCTAAACTACACGTTCACTTACAAATGTTTGAATATTCCCTACGTTCGTTAAAAAAGAGCTTCCGAAAAACTAAACAACTCTAAAAAGATTAACAGATCTTGCGAAGTACCCAAAGGAGTACTTATATAAATTAATGATTTAAAAAATTTTTTAATTAAAATGTTGAAATTGAAAAATTGATTATTGTAAATTAAAAATTTTAATGTTGGAATTGAAATTAATGTATTTTGTTCCAATAATATTATAATATTTTGGATGTTAACAGAGATAGTTTAAGCATTTGTCAAAACCATTACTTTTTCCAAAATAAAATGACAATATTGAAAAAGGAAAATCGGGAACATACTCGAGAGCCTCTAATGATGCAAGACATTAATATAATAAGTTTGAAATATTAGATAAAGTAAAATATTCATATCAGAAAACTTGAGATGCTGTATTAATTTCCAACACCAATTTAATAAGCTTTAAGTTTTAGTTAAAAGTTGAATATTCGTAATTATGATTTAAATATTCGATGAAGCACTTTATACGCTCTCGAAAATGCAAGTAGAAACGATAAAACAAGACTTACCTTAATTAATTGAAAATTGAATATTCAAAACTTGTTGCACAGAATAATATTATATTTCATTTGGGATCGAAATCTGTGTTAGTATTTCTCGATTTTGGACAATAGTGTACAACAGACAAATAACACATAGCGAGCATAGTGACAAAGTAAGATAAAGAATGGTTGTCCATCGTAGAACAGAACGTTTACTCCAATACGGACAACCATTACGTTGCAGCCCTCTTTGTAACATGTTGGGCCTCTTCGAAGATACAGCTGTAGATTTCCTTTTTCTTCCGCGAGCAGATAAAAATGAATTCGACAAAACAGTTGCAGCAACTCGATATTAAACTATAGATGTTTATGCAATAATGGAAAATTTAAATAAATGTAGAAGCACGAAACACACTCATTGTGCAAGATATAAATTTTTATTTAAGCTCGATTCCTTTAATTGTACTAATAAAAATATTAATTTACATAAACTTTCACAATTTCTTTATGAATGTTCGAGTATTCCCTACGTGCGTTAAAAAAAAAGCTTCCGGACTAAACAACTTTGAAAGAACAACAGATCAAATAAAGAATCCAAAGAAGCACTAATTAATGAATTTTTAACTTATAGATATTATTCCTAAATTCAAGGCTATAATATCTCAATGAAAATTTTTGAACTAAATTAAATCTCCTGAATTGCTTACTCGTAAATTTGTATAAAAGATATGTATTTAAATTGAAGATTCAAACATTTACTTAATTTTGAGCTGACAAAAAACAATATTTTGAATTTAAAGTGGAGTTTGTATCATGAATAATTTGCTACCCTATTACATGTAGCAGCCGCTCAAGCATCCGAAGTTTGACACCGAGAAATAACGAATATGCACGAAGAAAATATTGCAATTCGACGCCGAACGACGAAATTGAAATACCGAGTTTAACAAATTGATATGTATAAGAATGGATGCTAAAACGACCAGTACTACACATAATAAATGAACACAAAAATATGACTAACCTTGCGTCTTCATGTGTGCTATGAATCCCAGCTAAAAATGTAATTAGTAACATAGTTAACGATCTAAGACTTTTCAGAGGAAAGAATTAAACACAAGGAAGGGTATTATTTGTTTTATTCATTTTATTTATTTCACTCATTTTATTTATTTTATTATTAGGATGGAGAAATGGAAAGGGAAAGGACAAATATTCAGAGCTAGGTAACATTTGGAAAAGATAATATTTTGAAATCGGATTTTAATGTTTTCCATATTAGTAAGACGCTATTGTTACATGATACTTCAAAATTTCATCGAATCGGATTAACTATTATATTATAATGTATTTATATATTATTATAATTAAAATATTAATATATGCATATTAACTAATTCGTATGACACTTATACTTCATTATAACATTTTAATATATAGTAAACTGCATTCCATTCACTACATGAAATATTTTTCCAAGCTCTGAATGAACATGTTAAAAAAACCCTGGAGTGGTAGCGTTATCGAAGCGACGAGTGATCAAGTGTTCAACAGCTGTTGCTTCGATGCCACCTATCAACTCGTTACGAATACTTTCTTGTTTACATTACGTAAGCAAGCCTTAACGTCCTTCGAAAGTTTTTGCGGATAACAGATCGAAGCTTTATTATGAGATAATATGAAATTCTAATGCAAATAATAATACCGAATATAATGAAATTGTGTAAAATTATTAAATCATATGAAACAGAAATGCATGTAATAAATTTATGCAAACGCGAGACACAAGAAAGCCCTGACAAATAATATATCAATGTACACGAGTAATAAAATACTCGTGGTCACTATGCTCGCAATAATAAGCAAAAATACAACTAATTCACGTGTCGTTTCGGACCACTCGTACTACGACATGATTGGGAACCGGAAGAACAATGAAATATGTGACTCACCATATGGTGATCAGCATCACGCGTCTTCGATGGTCCCCATAGCCTGCACCAGGTAGATTATCAGTAGCATCAGTAGTATCCAGGATGCAGTCCTATATCCAGGTACCACCACTCGTTAATAAAAAAAAAATAAGATAAAAGTCTAACACTCCCGGTCGCGAAATACTGTAGGCGAATTGAATTTGTATCGAATCGGTGATATAAAAACAAATAAAAATAAAAATCTAACACTCCCGACCGTTAATAGTAGCGAACGGGTTAAATTACGCGAAATCACGAAGCTATAACCCGTAAAAACGCGTTTATGGTTGGCGATTATGCGAGACGCGTTTCGTTCGACCTGTCAAACATCCGTACGCGATGGCGTCCCACGCTGGAAAGGGTCACCTCGACCGGTGTCACGGACCAGCAGCCGGCCGCGGTTGCGCAGAACGATTCAGCGCGAATTTGAAATAAGTAAAGTTATGGCATCGTCGCTAATGTAAAATAACGATTAATAAAAATTAATTGAACGATAACGCGTATGGAATATTATATTCATTTCCTATAAATTATCTATATTTTTCCTATCTAGAAGAGTGTGTTCATAAATAATCCTACGAAATTTAGTTTTATAATTCTATTTGCTTTTCACTTCGTAACGAATTTTACAGGTTCAGTAACTTTTTACATTTAAAATAACAAATGAAAGTAATCGTGAATTTCTAATGCAGAAGGATTGTGTAGAACCGAAATTGCTCATTACTTTGCGCGGAATTATAAATTATGAATAGAAATGGTAAAAGTTGAGACACATTTTCTTTTACTGATTAGAATCGACAACTTAGCTTCATAGTAAGTATTAGAATTATTTTATAAATAGATTCTATTAATAGAAATGTATTTTTCCAATCTTAAGCTTCTCACGATTTATTAAAATCATAATCATAATAGAAGCAGAGGTGTACAACGTTTTAGATTAATCAACAAATAACCAACCATCATTATTCAAATATTAAAACTAAATATCCTTTAATCAATAAAATTTTACAGGATATTTTTCTTATTTACTGACGAAATGTTAAAGATATTACATGAACTGTAGTATATAGGTTCGATAGCTTAAAAAGTATCAAAACTTCAAATAATTTAATTGCAATATATTGAATGCAAGGAAATTTAGAAGTGCATCTGTTTAGTGTTAAAAATCTTTTACATTTACAAAATTAAAAATAATTAAATAATATCGGAGAATGGGAACTGCAAATATTTATTGTACAAACAATTATAAAATTCAGTAAATTATTTGTTTTTAAAGGACATCATCGATTTGTCATTCGAAAAATTGATTAATCGTTAAAAGAACACATTTTACGTAATATTATTCAGATTTGTTTTAAAAATTTGCAAGCTCCTACCTAAACCAACGCAAATATTGCCTAAATGTATAAAATTATTAAAAACTGTACACAATTTAATTGTAATTCATTAACTCTTTCGCTTCGGCTGTCCAGTCCGCCGAAATACCGTCACTGAACGGAAACACGCGTCAGAAATGTCGGGTGCCCGCCCCTTAAGCCAGTTGTGGCTGCGCCCAAGTGTTTTACCTGTGGCGCGGGTCATACTGCAAATTATTCTAAATATTCTGCTCTTCTCAAATACTTGAATGTTCGGGAGAAAAATAAGAAGATTGTCAGACAGAATAATTATCCATCTTCCTCTCTTGGGAATGTTTTGTTTCTACCAGAGCTCGCTCAGGAGGACTGGCCTACTTTCCCAAAGGGCTCAGACAACAAATCGAGTAAGTAGGTAGCTGGTAGATCCTTCGCCGAAACAGTGAAGGGTGCTTATCCAGGTGCCTCCACGACTGGCAGAGAACAAGAAAATAATAACGAACTTCTGAAGGAATTCAAGACCCTGGGAACCCTGATAGATGTTGGGCGTATGTTAAATACGGTCAAAACTTTGAATAATAGACTTATATCTTGTAAGTCTAACAGCGAAAAGTTAGTTTTCTAGATATTTGTCTCTAAAGTTTTTTGATACAGCACTATAACTCTTGTTACTGCCTTCCATATGTCCTTTACACGCCCACCTACAGGAAAACCAGTATCATTAGCCTCTCTCAAAACCATTGAATTTCACCTGAAACATTTTTCACTACGCGTAATAATGACACAAATTTAAATGGCAATATGTGGTGATCCACCCTGATCCATCCTATGGCACAGGTCTTTCATCTGATATGAAATACCTGCAAATACGTCTCTTATTTCTTTCACTTCATCTTTTGATTTACGTGCTCTGAATAGTAAATCCTCCATTCAAGTTCCGACCGAAATTACTGATCTCCATGATCCTGGAATAATATGTCCATCCTCTGTATCACTATCAAAAGTCCTTTCAAATGTATATATAAATTTTGTAGTTTTACGAAAGGAAATGCATGCTGTTATTACGTTCCGTACGTTTTCCACTGTTAACATTATTGATTTTCTAAACTCACGAGAGGTTGATGCTAGCAAACCAAAAGCTGTACATGAAGAAAAAGATCAAAGAGCCTATGTCATATCAAGAGTTCAAAAAAGTCCCGTAACCAGTTATACTCCCATATTATACATGACTAGTTGCAATCATCGATTTAACATTACAAAAGCAAGCAACAGATGTGTGGTTACTGCGCATAATTTAAACGACACAAAAGGTTGGATTTGCATTTATACGAATTGCATAAATTGCTGTCACGTGGGAAAAAACGGCGGTCGTAAATTTTTGTCAGTTTTATACGCCTTTGAGTAAGGAAGAAAACAAAGTGCATTTTATGCATTTACTTCTTTTCATTTAGCGAAAAGGCAAAAATGCCACAAAAGTGGCGAACAAGATATGTGCTTTTTCTGGTACCTTTTTCGATCATTACAAAATTCCTTTGATGGAAAAACCTTCAACTCCTTCGACGAGATAAAACATCACGTAGAAAAGCTTTTCGCTGAAAAATCTGAGAGATTTTGGAAGGATGGAATATTCAAGTTGCATGAAACATGGAAAAAGGTTGTACAAAGGACTGGCATCTGTATAGATGCCTGAACATTAAAAAGATAATGTAATGATAAAAAGATAATATTATGTATCTAATCGATAGCTTTAAAGTTCCACAACCTATGTTTCCAACAGCATCTATGGATATTGCAAAACCGTTCGATTCAATGTCATACAACATAATTGGAGACACAGTATACGTCACAGGATTATCCAACTCCATGATATAGTACATTATGGACACGTATGAGCGCGGCTCAATCACTCTGACGGGTAGAAACTAGGAATCCAATTTTATAACTCTTGCACGTCGTGTTATAAATCTTGCCAGCGAGGATAGCTGACATCATGTATGAGATGGCTGATGCCCCTACATAGAAAAATACGTTTATAGAATCTGACACAAGAAGGTTAGCAGAAGGATCAATTTCTGTTCTATAAAATTCAAAGAGCAGATTGACGTCTAACCGAGAACCGTTAAATATACGATAACTCAGCCAAAATCTTTAAGAGATGGACAGATAAATTGAATTCATCCCGCGATGGAAAAGATTTAAAGGAATCAAAAAAAGTGCCCCCGCAAAATTAATGAGTAATAGAGGGCGTTCGTCTTCTGAGCGGCAGAGATTTTTTAAACGCCATCAAACTACGACAATGCTGACCCGGTCCAGAATGACTCGAATAGAAATTGAATTATAAATTAATTTTTATCTTATAATTTTATATAAGCTATATAAATTTATTTTATCATATTAAACCTTTTAGGTTTATTAATATACTTAATTATTAAAATTACACTTTATTAATAAATTATTAATATATTTATACATGTTGCATTGTTTTATACATGTAGATTATCTTTGGCACAAATAATATGTAATTAAGTTTTACATATATCTTTTTTCTTGCATCATAATTTAATGAGTACTACTAATAAGGTTTTCCTCGTGTAACAAGCTTTGGTATTCATAGTTTCCTGCAAAATAAATTGTTTATTTTCTTAGTTACAAAATATATCTTGTCTGAAAACAACATCCACTACCACCTCTTAATAATTCTTCTTGTCCATACATTTTAATCTATCTACAAAATTAATATTATTGTATATTAGAAATTCTAATTTTTATATAATTCTGTATTTTGTTGTGATGATCACAGATGTTGGTTTAATAGATGGAATAAATACTTTGTTAACTCTGCGCATGCGCGTATGCGAGCACATTACTTCCTCTAGGGTGGCGTTGCTCACGTGGTCGCTGCATTTGGCCGCCAGTTAAATTTTAGGACTGTAAGTGCATTCGTTTTCTACCTACCGCAAAAGTTACGAGGTCTTCGTCCGCTTTGGAAGATCAAAAATGGTGTTGCCAGATTTTCACCTAGAATTTGGATTGGAATCATCATTAAGGTAAGTAATATAAACTCATCATATGAAATAATCGTTCTTTTATACATCGTGTACTTCCACGCTATTTTGAATATAACGAATTGAATGCGACCACGTGGATAATCGCGTTAAGAATTTCGTAATTCGCATAAAATGCAGAAGTTTGCTAGCGTTTGTGATAAAATAGCAATATGGAATACAGTAGAAGACTGGTTACTGTACATTTAGTGGCAATTTGCGAATATTTTTATGCTATTTAATTTAAAGTATAATATTTATTCTAAAGAGTTGATAGGTATTTTTCTACTAATTTTAGGAATCATTTGTTAACGATTGAAATAAATATTTATCAAAATATGAAACAAAATCGTTACCTCAATTGCCAGATATATCATTAATTACCGTGTCCTAATTCCCAGAATTCGCGATTGAAAATTATACCCCTGTTTAATGATTAGTGCGAAACAGGTATCTGCTTAGGTTATATAACTTTTTTGTGAGTTTCAAGTAATGTAAATACATTTTAAGAATATTGATACAAGCAGTGATAATTTTAAAATAGCATAGGAGATTAATTATTTTGTATAAATGAAATTTGATTAATTTTGAATTATGGAACATCAAAATTCATGTTGCAATGCAAATTTTTGTAATTATGAAATATTACACAGAACAGAGAAATTTGTAAGTTTAATTGGAAAAAATTTATTATTGTAACTAATTCTAAAATATATTACAAAATTTAACAATAATAAGATACGTTTCTTTATTATTATAATATCTTTATTTTATCTTTCGTCTTTTTTCTTAAATTTTACTTTTTTGATGATATTTATCATATTTTTGTTCTCAAATATTACCTAAATCTTTCTTGGCTTTTCTTCCCTTGTTTTCTTTTTTAATCTTCCACTGTTTTGCAGAAGAAATAACAGATGAAAGTTTTTCTTTAATTCCTTTGTATTGTTTTGCAAGAACTTATTTTGGCGAAAACAGACAGACTTAAAATACTATTTTAATATTTGATTTTATGTTTACAGTGTGATTTTTAGTACAATAATTTTTATTACCTTCCCTTGTTTGTACCTTTATGTACTAAATTAAAGTTGCTATAAGCTGTTGTTTTACCTTCCAAGAATATTAACTTATCAATAATAGCATCTTTATTTTATGTTAAATGAGTTTTTTTTATTATTGATTGCTATAGACAGCTGTTTTAAAATATTTTTATAATGCGTTGTTTAAGAATGGATAGGATTATAAACCACAGGCTTTTCATTTATTCTTTTTAAAATTTTACATACATCTGTATGTTCAGTTCTATGTTTTAACATTTCTTTTGCCCAGTATGCTATTAAACAATAAGATATTGTAACATCCATTTGTTATGTGATGAGTTTTTTATTAAATGGTAAAGTTACTAAAACAACTATATTTGCAAAACAAAATTTTCTCACAAGTTAAGATAAATGAAGTACATGAGCATTGGAAAATAATCATTGATTTCTTAGCATCTTTCCCATATACTTTTTCGTTGAGTTGTTTATAATAAAAATTTGTTGGCAACCGATAAAAACTTTTTGCTATCATATATTCAGATTGTGATATCCCATAAGTTGTAAGGTAGTTATAGCAGTTATTTTCTATTTTTTTTAATTTTACCTGAGTTAATCCATTTTGGTCACAGTGACCAAACGATGACATGGATAAGTTTAAGTTAGTTAGTTTTAGCTATCTATAAGTATTTTATATAAATACATTAGTAAGTAATTGCTGTATTCGTGTTTCGCCCCTCACAAGTATTAAGAAGCACAATTAAGTGTTGGAGATTAGAAAATTGATACAATTTTTGTTTTGTTGTATGGTTAGTAAATGATACAGTAATATTGATGTTCTTTTTGCTTCTGTTTCTGTGAAACAATACAGAAACTTTGCATAATTGTTATGTATGTACATTACATATATTCAGGAATATAAATCATATTGCACATATTCAATAAAAGTAACACAACTCAAAAAGGTATAGCAAGGAGCAACGTTGAATCAGTTACAAAAATTTTCAAGAGAAATGTTTTTATTGTCTTAAATGAAGTCTAACAAGATTAAAATAGGCTTTTTCGTTTAAGTCTTTAATTTTAAGGTATAGAACTATTTTTTTATTCTAAAGATACAACTTTTTCTTGGGTGTGAGAATAATATTAAAACAGAATAAGTTTTACAGCATAATTTTTCATGGTTAAATTGATTGACTGCATGATTTATGTTACTTCAATAATTTGTTCATCAGTTTTTTGCTTTGCTAATAGCATTAATATGTTTTTATTATTATTGTTGTTATTTTATTTACGCGCTTCTATACCCTATTATTTCGTACAAATGTATTGTACATAATCCGGAAAACGAAATGAAAAAAACAAATCATTATTCAATATTAGTACTTAACAGCTATTACAGAGGTATTATACTTAACACGTTCCGTGCAGGCCGTTTTTTGAAGACTTTCCGTTCAAGAATATGGGGTGTATACGATCCACACTTTTATTATTAAATAATGTTTTTGACCTACGTACGCTTTACAATTTTTCAATAATACAAAATCATAATTAAAATTTTTTAAAAATTCTTCATTTTACAATGAAAACAACCACCCAATGGTTTGAACAGAAAGTTCAGCATGGGGCGTATACGGCCCATGTAGCACGGAACGTGTTAACAGGGATGTTATAGAACAAAGAAGATTGATAGCGTTAACCCATTACTTTCCAACCATAGAAAAAATTAAATTTTTTTGTTTAAATCTCTAAATTGAGGTGTTAATACATTGAAAAAAAAAAAATATAAAGTAGAATTAAGAAAAATATATCCATGTTATATATACATATGTATGGTCAGAAATTAAATAAGGTCACAATTATAAAAAAATCAACTTTATTTTAAAA
>JAOPTO010001301.1:0-25208 GCA_033822845.1 Tetrapedia diversipes
GCTTTTTCTTTATTTAAAGTCTGTCACAGAGCGAGAGATCCGAGAATGAGTGAGAGGTTAGTGAAGGCGGAGAGAGAGGGTGGGTGGGTTTGAAGAATATGGGAGGGGGGAGAGGGAGAGAGGGAGAGGGAGAGAGAGAATCGTAGAACGAAGCGATCTTCAGTGTGTTTAATTTTTTATATTATATTTCATCGTATTTCAGTTGGCCTATAACCACGAGTCTTACTTGTGGTAAAGAATTTGTGCCATAAGCGAAAACCACGAGTCTGACTCGTGGTAAAATATTTGTGCCATAAAAAAATGCAACGAGTCAGACCCGTGGCGTGGAATTTGTGCATAAGATGCCGCGTATTATTATTAGAACAAGCGATTGAAGTTATTCCACATCGAATATCATTCCTTTGATTATGATTACACCCTAGACATCTTAAAATTACTATTTGTACCTAAACATTGTTTATTATTTCACAATTCCTTTCATTGCACTGAAATATATGTCATGAGAAGTATACATTCTCGCCAGTTCAGGTACAGGGCCTGAACAGCTGAATGGCACGACGCGGCATCGTCAGATATCGTGTAGGCCAAGGGGTTAATAGTGGTTGTATAAATAAGTTGTATTTGTTATTATTTATTATTCTTCTTATTTACACACAAATATAAACATTTGTACTTTGGTAATGCCACGTGGTAAATATTTAACGGAAGAAGAGAAGGATAAAATTTTTGCCTTCGAAGAAACAGATTTTAGCATTCGTGAAGTTGCTCGTAGACTGTGAAGATCACATAAAGTTCTTATAAACTTTTTACACGACCAAGCTAACTATGAAAAAACTAAAACGGGTGGACCAAAGAAGAAACTGAGTTCACGCACGGAAAGAATAACTGTGAAAACGGTTAGAAATGCATTAAAAAGTTGTAATCAAATTAAAAAAGAACTTATCTTGATGTTTCACGGTGGACAATACATCGAGTTCTACATGGAAATCGTAAAATCGTAAGACAAAAATTAAAGTCTGCATCTGAACTTCTACCGCATCATAAAATTGCCAGACTCGAGTTCGCTCGAACAAACATGCATCGGAATTGGCATTAACACGTTGAATGCCATGAGGGTGTTACGTCCTGCGGACGTTTGATTTAGTTATATTGTTGTATTCTAGTTCATATATATATATATTTGATACCACACTTGATAAACACACAAATATTGTGCTTTAGCCATATTGAATTAGTAAATCACTTTCCATTATCATTTTAGTTCACTATTTTCTTAAGATCTTAGTGTTTCGTCTGCGTCCTTATTGAATTGCACTCAGTTACAGGAATATTGTCCAATAATTTAATTTGTTTAACTAATATATTCGGATTAATTAAATTTAATTGTGGCTAGTCAGAATATTTTAGGGTTTACTAAGTGTCCCCCTCCTTAGTTGTTAAACACAAAAATATTGTGTTTTAGCCATATTGAATTAGTAAATCACTTTATATTATCATTTTAGTTCACTATTTTCTTAAGATCTTAGTGTTTCGTCTGTGTCCTTGTTGCTTTGCACTCATTTACATGTATATTGTCCAATAATTTAATTTGTTTAACATATATATGTTATTCGCATTAATTAGCTATACTACTCGCTAGCATTAACCCTTATTCGTTAAGTTACCGCTAGTGATAAGTCCATAGCCGATAAGTTTCCAGTTCCAGTTCAAGCTCGACACAACTCGAGCTCTAGTACTACGTCCGGTCTGCAACCCTTGCAGACTTCGACTCACTCGCTCTTGGCAAACGGCCAAGAGCATTCGAATCACAAATTCAATTCCTACTAGTTCTATTTCGTCTTAAGTTAGTTTTTGTAAAAGTTTTGTATTAAGTGTCTTAGAATATATTTTGTGGCTTTATATTTTAAATCAAGACTCAGTCATTTTCATCAACCTCGTTTCAATTCCTAAAGGCATTTTTGAGTGGGATTTTTAGTGAGCTGACACAGAATTCGAATCCTATATTCAGACATCAAAGCGACTACTCAGTCAGGATCTGCGTACCAGCAATAAAGCTGCTGGTTGCAACCGGGCTGTTTAAGCTTGATAGCTAAATAGCGGCTGGTTGTTCGTCTCTCCTGATTTAGGGGATCTCGTGTACCAGCTAAATAGCGGCTGGTTGTGGGTCTTCCTATCTACCGCCGTCGCGTACCAGCTGAAAAGCGGCTGGTTGTGGCGTACGTGGTTGAAGGTGTCTGAACGGATCACTAGCTCGACCGAAGCCGAGGTTTCCATAGCTCAATGCCTAAGAACCGCCGTCGTGCCGGTCGACGTGTACAACTACGCCGTCTCCTCCACGCCTATTTTACGCGACCACAATCAATTCCGTGCATCGACCACCAACCTGAGGACCAGCACATCCAACACAGTCAGAGCACGCAGCCTCAGGACCAAACGACAGTTCCAGTCACCGCAGCATCCCCAACCACTTGGAAACTGACAGCGCTGAATATCGCTCCTCACCTGCCAGACGTGGAGAATATTTGTATCGAGGACCCCAGATTCGAGTTGTATCTCCGAGTGCGACAACACCGTCTTCGCTACGAGTACTGAATGGGTGAGCGCTAGCCTGTAAGACCGCGATACCAAATTTCCGGTGCAAACGTTAACGCGTGTAAACACTAAAAGCTTCGACTAACGTCGCGACTCGGAATTGGGAATAGGGCAATAGGTCAAACCCCGCGCCGGGGTCCCGTCCTGGACGTGACATAAGTAAAAATTAGTGGCAGCGGTGGGATATAACGAAGCGTTTGGTAGAAATCGCGAGTATGGCTACGTGTTCGAAAACCTCCGCCGAAGAACAAACGGCCGCGGCCGAAGCCGACCTCCTCCACCTACAAAACCAGCTCCGCGAGAAAGAACAGCGACTAAAGAGAGAAGCCGCGAAAATTGAAACGGCGCGTAGAGAGATGGAAAGAGAGCTTACCTCGGTAAAACAAGTCGCGTCGGGAAGCGAAAGCGAGTTAGGAGTCGAACTGGCTAATCTCCGAATCGAATTGCAATGTCTTAAAGATAGGAATTCGCCGCGAACGTCCGAGGAACGCGCGCCAACACACGAATCGTTCGAGCCTATTAACCCCTTGGCCTACACGATATCTGCCAATTTCGCGAGCTATAGTAAACAAGAAAGTCTGTCGTCCGCCGTGCCATTCAACTGTTCAGCCGTGTACCCGAACTGGCGCAAAATCTATACTTTTCATGACATATATTTCAGTGCAACGAAAGGAATTGTGAAATAATAAACAATCTTTAGGTACAAATAGTAATTTTAAGACGTCTAGGGTGTAATCATAATTAAAGGAAAAATATTCGATGTGGAATAACTCCAATCGTTTGTTCTAATAATAATACGCGGCATCTTATGCACAAATTCCACACCACGAGTCAGACTCGTGGCTTTTGTTTATGGCACAAATTCTTTACCACGAGTCAGACTCGTGGTTTTCGCTTATGACACAAATTCTTTACCACGAGTCAGACTCGTGGTTATAGGCTAAAGGGTTAACTACATAATCAAAGAAGCAGCCGATACAATTCCTGTTTTCGATGGCTCCAACATCCCCGTTATTAAATTCAGTCGCGCGTTCGCCGCGCCAGGGACACCATCCCCATTCACGCCGAGCGAACATTAGTCCGACTCATAATTAATAAGCTTCGCGGACGAGCATACATCGCGGTGGAAGATGACGAAATTCGTTCGATAGGGCAGCTATGTAACAGATTAAAATCCGTGTTCGGACCGACTTATACAGTAGTCCATTATAGGGGCGAGTTAGCGAATATATTTCAAGGTAGCAACGAACATATATTAGATTTTATCAGCCGTGTTAAAGATCTCCGCACAGCGATACTTGACTGTCACGACAATACAACACTGACGGACATCGACAACTTAACACAAAATAGCTTTATAAACGGTTTTTAATACCACGACTAAAATCCGACGTTAGACTTTTCAAAGGTTACCAGCTATCCCGTATTTTCGACGAGGCGATCGAATTATACAAACAGTTCGAGATCGATAAACAGCAATACGACAGGCCCGTACGCGAGGAACGCCGCGCACCGGTCATAGATAACCGCCGTCAATACCAAGAACAACGTCCGAACCCGAGACCGGAACAAACTCGATACCCGCAAGAGCAAATTCGATACCCGCGAGAGACAAACTGGAGGTCTCTGCCACCACAGTTACAATCACGCGAGGAGCCTCGACGATTGCCCCCTCGCGAATCTAATATTTCACGCGGATCAAACGACGCGCCGCGAGATAACGATTATCGCGCCGCGCGCTTTCGCCGTTACTGCAAGCATCCCGGGCACGATATTCTCGAGTGCAGGAAGAGGGAATATAACAACAATTTGTGTCGTGATTCGGGAAACGGCTGATCCCTCCCGTCCAACCCGACCCGACGGGAGGAGATAGGACCCGTAAGACAAGTCCGGACGATAACGGAGGAGATAACTGAATCTCAGCCTTCAAATTAAGCCAAAAGCCAGCGCTTCCGCACGTCGCACTGTCTGCCCCACAGCTAGCTGATGTCGCGTCTATGATGATGGATTCAGGTGCGGAGGCCAATTTGATCAAACTAGGGGCATTGAAGCCGAGTGCACTGGTGAACACCGGACGTCGAGTTCGAATTTCGGGGATCACCAGTGGCACAGTTCTTACGATGGGAGTACTGGATATAAATTTCCGCTCTGCTATTTCATGTAGTCGAAAATGATTTCCCAATCCCGACCGATGGGATCTTGGGGGACGCTTTTCTACAACAGGGCGCAGACGTGTCCTATTCAAATCAGGAGGTACGATGGAGGGAATCATCATGCCCTTCATCGGCCGCAATGTTTGCACCGTGGAGCCGCGTTCGGTTTCGTGTATCGCGGTCGGGGTCAGCGGCCCCGCGATCGGGTACTTACCGTGATTCGAAATTACGACCGGCGTCACCGTGACCGACTCACTCGTACGCAACATGAACGGCAAGGCATACGTTCAATGTGTTAACCCTTTGCGGACGAGTGTCGGATATATTCGCCCAACTCTCGCGCTGCGGTTGGCGTTTGTCTGTCGTAAACGACACGTATAAGATACGCATGGATATACTAGCCTAAGAAGTCAAGTTGACCTAAATTTGTTTGTTTATGATTTTGTTAGATTTTATGAAAAATTTATTTAAATACAGCTTTAATTTTTATAACACAAATGCGCGACGCAACTATTTTCTTTACCGCTCCGTCCGCAAAGGGTTAACGTAAACAAGACCCAAGCCACGTTCGGGGCCCCGCATGTTCTGATCCAGGAGATAGAGGACCCTGACGCCGAGCCACGTCTCGTTTCCAGATCTAATTCAAGTTCCAGCTCAATCTCTGATTCAATTACTAAATCCAATTCCATTTCTATTTCTAATTCGCGGGACGACCGCATATCTATCAATCTCGCCGAAACGGCCAAACACAATTTCCAAATCGACAGACCGACTAGCTTGAAAGAGTTAATTATTGCTGTTTTTATTATTTTCAAAAAAAAATAACTACGCATTTCATCCCGCACTTTTAGCATATGTACAAGAAAATTTCTTAGCACTCAAACGGTTAAAGTTAAATAAGAATTTTAAAAGGAATTTTTAACGGAATAAGCACCGAACTATGTATAAATATAAAATGCATAAAATAAAAATGAAAATTTGATGTATATAAAAAGCTAGAATTTTCGCTGTTTTCATATTTCTTTTACCCCGAATTTTTTATGCAATCGGATTTGGGCCCGGCGAGAAACTCGCCCCCCAGTCACGCTGGGCGACGAACGTGTTAATAAAGTATACGTCTTCATATTAGCTTATTGTGTATTATTCTAACTCTTTACATGAAAATGTATTAACCTCATTGCTGAATGACGATATATCGTCCCGCATATGTTGGCGTCTTATTATATGCATCACGAGAGATATATACCTTAAAATAATTTTATAAAACGTTACAATGGTTCAAATTCGATGCAATATAATTGAAAAAAATGTTTACTAGATTTAACTTTTTGTTATATCTTATATTGATTAGTGCCGAGGCTCTGTATATGTTAGAACGATAAAGTAGAAACGAGACACGAGATTACTTGGGACCGTAATCGCACTCTTCGTGTTTATAATTATCGACCTTAAATTACACGTCGTCTTGCAACGACACGGCGAAACTAAAATCTTTCTTTCAGTCTTTCTTGATCCGTCTAATGAGTAGTCATTGTTTACATTGTCATTATTCATGTGGTTTTCAATAAGTATTGTAATATAATAGGCATTACATTACTATCCCATTCTTCACCGGTATGCTGCATTTCAAATTTTTTAATTATGATTCTTAGTTTGGTTTTTATGGGCTTTTTCCGAAACCATAGTAAATTCCACAAATTCGTTCGGTTATGTTCGCATAGGAATCGGTTTTCGTTCGGCACTAAAAGATTTAATAAATTATAATTTATTCATTCATAACTATCCCGATGTAATGTCACAGGGGAAAGCGTAATGCACAGTTTATGTGCAGTCCGCGTCGAAGTTTACCATATAAAGATACAGTGTTGCGGAAAATCCAGTAGTAGCTAAAAGGTTTTCACGCCGTTTTTTGAAGATTTTCCGTTCAGCCCGTATGGGGCGTATACGACCCACACCTTTACGATTAAACAATGTTTTTAACCTACATACGCCTTACAAATATTTCAATAGTACAAAACTAAGAGATTAAAGCTTTTTAAAAATTCTTCATTTTACAATGAGAATACCCACCGGAGGGTTGCAACGGAAAGTTCAGCGTGGGACATATACGAGCCACGTGCCACAGAATGTATTAACGAACATACGAAAATTGTTCCGTCTTATTTTACTATTCCTTTTACATAAACGTTTTAAGCTTCTTTTTCTGTTATACCAAGGAATCTGTTATTTCACCCGATATTCATCCAACAATAATACATTTTTTCTTTAATTTGAAATAATATGCAAATTCCGTGCTGGTTTCAATTAATATCTTCAAATGAAAGTCAATTTAATTTAGACGGGCCAGACAGATTTAACTTGTACTAGCGAGATTTACAAAAACAACCGCGATATTTTTTGAAGAGATACTTTGGTGACGAATGTTGCATCGTTTGGCGAGCATTTTGTACTCGTGGTATGATAAATCCGGCTATTCCATCAAAGAGAATGGAAAATAGAGAGGACACGACAATTTTTCAAGAGAATTTCCTATCATTTCTTGGCACAACCTGACATAACTGAGTGGGCGTTTCAACAGGATAACCCAACTATTCGAACATGTTAAAGAACAAAAAGATGGCTTGAAGAAAATAATATTAATGTTACGCAACGGACACATGCTCACTTGATCAGAATCTTATGTAGAATATTTAAGGTGTTACTGTTGAGAAAATTTACGCTGAAAATTGCCAATTTTAGAAAATACAAGAATTAAAATGTTTAATAATTATCGTAGGAAATCAAAGTCGAGCAGAAATTTTTCAAAAACTGATTCAACGCAAGCAGAGTCACATTTCTCAATTAATAACAAATAAAGAAGGACTCACAAATTACTAAAACATTAAAAAGATATTTCAACTGCATTATTTCCATTATTATATTTTACACCTATCCTAATGATGCTATACGAATGCAATAGCAGAAAATTGCTGTCTGAGTTTAGTTTACAAACGTAACTTTAGTAATATTTACACAAGTCATTATTTAGCATACTCTTCAGGCTGATACAATTAATTTTCTTGCACTACCACTCAAAAGACCAAACCCTTAAAAAAAGGGTGGTGCTATAGTTATGTAAAACACAATACATAATAACTATTCTTAACTTCAATGGTATTACACAGAAATAGAAGCAAAAAGAACCTCAGTTTCATTGCATCAGTTATCAATTACACCTCACAAAAGTAACTGTTTACATTAGCTGATGTCAAAAATTTAAGTGTGCTTTTAGAAGCTTCTCAATGATATAACAAGAATACATCCATTACTTCACATTGTTCACAGTTAGCTAAAATCTAACAATTAAAATTTATTCAGATTCTTTATAGTTCACTGTGATCAAAACCTCAAATTAATTATGGCAAAACTAAAGAAAATAGGAAATATTATAACCTATTTACAACTTATGAGAAGTCAGAATCAGGATGAATGACAGTAGAAAGGTTTTATCAGTGGCTTAATAAAATCATATGATAAATAATTCAATGAAAAAGATATAAAGGAATCACTGATTGATTTTGTTTGACGATGGCTATGCATCTCATTTATCCCAAACAGTAAACAAATCTTGTTAGACAAATATCATTCTTTTAGTAACCCTATAACTTAATGCAACACTCATAACACGGCAAATGGATATTCCAGTGTTCTATGCTTTGAAAGCATAATTGAAAAAAGAAATGTGAAAATACGGACTTGCAACTAATGGGCTCAATCTCTGCAAATTAAGTGTAGGCCCATTACACACGCAAGCTGTGAACCACACAGATATAGTCATAATTTTTAAAGAACAGATTGAAAGCCTGTGATTTATATCCATTCAATACTCCAGGAGCACATTACAAAAATATTTTAAAACAGCCATCTACAACAATCAACAATAAAAAAAACTCATTTATTATAAACATTTGAAAAGCATCAAACATATTCATTCACCTTACATGACAACATTTAATTTATGGTAAGAATAACAGCAATGCAAAATAACTATTATCTTTATAACAACAAATGTTAATTGTTATCAATACTACAAACCTCGAGTTCAATCATAATCCACACAATGCTATTTAATTGTCTAAAATTAAGAGTTGCTCTTTAGTTCATGTTTTACTACTTAGGTAGACAATCTAACATTTATTTATTATGTAGATTCTTCGCTTTTTAAATGATTGTTACCTAACATGAATATAAAATAAAAATCTTGAATGACATCAACAACGTTACAAGAATTCTACGAAGAGAAAATAATGACACAATTATAAATGAAGACAATAATGCTACTTTAGATAAAATAATACTGCTAGCATGTAAAATAACAGCTTATAGCAACTAAAATGTACTAACAAAACAGAATAATAAGAATTAATATACTAATAATCAAAGTGCAAATACAACATCAAATATTAGAAATGTTTTTAAAGTCCTTCTGTTTCCACCAAACAAAGTGCTTCCAAAAAATGCAAAGGAATCAAAGGAAAACTTTCTCCTATTATTTCCTTTACAAAATGATAGAAAATTAAAAAAGCTAAAGAAAAATTTGAATAGAGAATTGATATAAAAGATTAAATTAGACAAAGCAATTAATAAAAAAAGAAATCATAGGAAGAAGAGCTAATCAAAATTTGGCTAGGAAGATAAAAGCTCCAATATTTGCAAATGAAAATAATACTGAACAAGAAAATATCATTAAAAAAGTAGAGTTTAAAAATAAAAACACAAAAAAAAATGCAGATATAATAATAATGAAAATTACAAATGATCTAATCAATATAATACAGTAAGAAATATATTATTGTTTAATTTTGTAATATATTTTGCAATTAGTTAAGGCAACAAATTCTTTCAATTAGAATTATAAATTACTCTGCGCTGTGTAATATTTCAAAATAATAAGGATTTGCTCAGCAACATCAATATGGATATTCAATAGTTCAGAACTGATCAAATTTCATTTATACAAAACAATTAACAATAAAAATCACCGTATAGTATCCATGTGGGTAAAATGAATCTACATTATTTGAAATTTACAAAAAAATTACCTATCGTAAGTAAATATTTATTTGGTTGTAATTATTAAATAGGGGTATAGGTTTTAACTGTATATTCTGGTAATTAGAACATGGTATATAATTAACATAAATTTATATCAGGTCATTACGATTTTGTTACATATTTTGATAAATATTCATTTCTTCTACTGATATGATCTCCAAAAATTAATGTTACTAGAAAAATATTAGTCAACTCTTCAGCATAAATTTTATATAATAAATTAAATAACATGAAAATATTCGCAGACTGCCACTAAATGTGCAGTAACCAGTCCTCTACTGTATTCCATAAAGCCTATTCCACAAAGCCTAGCAATTATCCTTAACACGTGTTCGCATCGAATTCGTTATATTCAAAGCAGCGTGGCGGTATACGATGTATAACAGTTATTTGTTATGATAAATTTATATTACTTACCTTAATTACGTTTCCCTTCCAAATCCTAGATAACGTACGGATCCGCCGGACACCATTATTGAAGAATCTTCGACAGAGTATCAAGACTTCGTACCCCTCAAATACAACACAAACAAGCCAAATGCAGCTGCACCGGAAACGCAATCACCACAAACGCATAGAATACGCGAGCAACACCGCCCCTAGCGGAAATAATATGTATCCCAAATGCGCATGCGCAGAGTTTCAACCTTTGGCAAAGTATTTTATCCATCTGTAAAATGAATATTAGTGATCAGTTCAAAAGAAAAAAACAGAATTATATAAAAATTAGACTTCTTAATACGTAATAATATTGATTATTATGATGGACGTCGCTTTTTTACTAAAAATTTTTCACCTTACGATACTAAATAAATTTCACGTGAAGCTTTTAACTATTCTCAAAATTTGGATTGAGACCAGAAATTTGTCCTGTAATTTTAAAAGTTATAAAATTATTAGCTATTTATATACTCAACTGTTGGCTATATTTAAATAATATATGGCTAAAAATATTATGCAATTAAAAAAATATAGTATAAAAATTGAAAATGTTTAATACATATTTCGAACCGAAAGATATGTATCATTATCATTATCGCGTAATAGACTTAAAATAAGGTTCGTATATTCTGATTTATTTTCCGCCGTTGTTACCATAAAGTAATATTTAAAACCGTCCCAATTAGGCAGGAGTCTGACAACGCATTCATGTAAAACGAGCCATTTGGTTATCGGAAACCTCAAAAATTTTTGTTTTTCCTACATTGAAAAACTCCTGAAACTTGCGTAAATTTGTACTTCGCTTTGCACTGCTGGATACATACATGATCATACCCCTAATTAAACATTTGCAAGATTAAAGCAACGGCTTTACTAACATGAGTGCAACTAAGCGGCTAATACAATTTACAATAACTGTATTACTTTCGGAACTATTTCTAAATGGTTTAGAAAAGAATTATTACTTTTCATCATTATCGACATATTAGCATCTCCTGTTCTCACAAAATTTTATAAAGAATTTTGAAGCTTCGGAAAACAACCTGAAACATATTCATAAAAATTACATAACGGCTCAAACACATTTAAGGAGGATATACAAAAGTTTTACGTGATTTATAATGGTACTTTTATTCATTAAAACTAAAAATTTATAAGGTTTTAAGTTTTTAATAATTTCCTCTTCTTGTGGTCGCGCAATGACATTTTTTTACTAATTGAATACATTTGATCCATGTCACAGTGATACGAAATAATCTTACAATTGGCCTCAGTTTCTTTATTAACACTTGTAAGAATGCGTGAGTGGGAACGGATGGGGATTTGTAAGTATGTTAGAATATGTGTTCGGTGTTTGTCATTTGTCAGAACCTTCTCGAATGTTCGATGGCGGTTATCCTAATGCGTAGCGCAAATGCGCATAAAGGATCTTCTCGAATGTTCGATGCTTGTGACTCCCACCGGTTATCCTAATGCGTAGAGAGAATACGTAGAAAGGGCGTTCTCGAATGTTCGATGCTTCTAACCTCCACCACTTATCCTAATGCGTAGCGCGAATACGTATAAAGGAGAAAGTGTTTGACTAATAAAAAAAAAAGATTTTGACTGTGAACGTGGAAAGGATATGATTCTGAACGTAAAGTTCCTACTGTTAAGTTTATTATTTAAATATATGTATACTATTAATATTCTAATCACTTTACTTTTATTTATTCACACTTGAGTCCCATCTTTCGCTCTACTAAAGTCGTTAAAGCAGAATTTTCCTACCGTTATCTAGATGCAAACCTAATTCGATATGCCTTAATCAGTTATACCAGTAAAACATGAACATAATGTTGCAAATTTGATAATAAAAGCTTTATTATCCTCTAATGATGTCGACCAATCTTTATAGACGTTTTTTTCTAATCAGAAAGCTTTTAAGTTTCGGATACTTGCATTTGGTAATTACTTACAATTCTAAGCTTAACGAGTTTATAGAAATAGTAGATAAGCGGCGGTTACTTGGCTTTGGATACTGATGCGTACACTGTCACGAACGTACGTATAGTCACAATTCAAGGTAGTAGTATCGAGAAGATTTTGCAAATATTTCGGAAACTATGGCAGACCGCTACATACTTCAAGAAAATTTTCCAAATCTTGTCCTTTATATCATATCCAAGAATCATCTCAATTGGTGGGTATGACAAACTTCTAAATAATTGTTATATATTTCTTTCAGGCCCATTCCCTGATACTCTTGTGGTTCACTATTTTTACCTAGTGTGGGGACCAGCCTTAATGCCGCCCCCCACTCCGTTCGAGCAAAGCGATGAGAATGAACAGAGAGAAAAAAGGTCCTTGAGTCGAGCGGTTAGTTTCAACACTAGTACCTCTTGCAACAGTGAAGAACATAATATTTGGCGCGCAAATTTCATCGTTACCTGTAGTTACAATACTACGCAGTAACTTGTTTTAGATCCGTAACATGGACCGAGGAAACATTAATATGATATAGATGGAAAACGTCGGTGATTTTGAAGCAAATAGCGATTATCATACCGGAATTTACAAAACCACTTTTTTAGGAAGCTCTTCCCCTCCATGCGAAAGAATCTAGCCCCCTCTCTTCGAAGACTTCGTTAAAATTTCTTCCATAAATACTCGAGCGATCTTTAACAGTCTTTCAGTTTTTTTGGTATAGTTTTTCGACTTCCTTTTTCTGCTCAGTCTTTCTTTTAATACTAATTCAGTTTAATTTTAATTCTAATTTAAATCTAAGTTTAAGTCACAACGTTATTCTAACACCGATTTTGTAAGTATTTAGATTAAAGTTTTAGATTAAGAAAATTAGTGATCTTTTTTAATAATTTCTGAGTTTATGCAGAATCCCAAGTAAATTCCTTTAAACCCGTTTTAGTAATAAAATTCAGTACACGCGATGACACATTTCATTCCATAGCTAAACTTTTGAGATTTCGCCCATCACATGTCGCTAATGTCGGTGTAAACTGCAATCGAATTCCGATTGAGAATAAGTCACATGAAATCTAGGAACATTTTCCTCCCGTCAAGGCAGGGACGTAACATGTGTAAAACAACGAGCATGCGCAAGTATAGGATATATCTATCATTCAGCCGAAATAAGACAAAGAGTTAAAAGTTCTTCAATTCAACCTAAGTACAGCAGTCGGTACTTCCCATTGATAGTAGCACAACATTAAAACAACAATTTCGATTGTGAACTTCCATCATCGTGCGTTGTAACAATGATTTGAAGTAAAGTGATTTCAAAAAGTATTCGTATACTGCATTACAAGGAAATTCACCGAATCCTGAAATTCTGATATCAATGAAACTTTATATGTGTACAAAGCATAGTGTGTCCTGGATGGAGCAATTTTTTTGGCGGCAAATTATCTTTTGAGGGGGCTGATAACGAACCTCAAAGTTTCAATGATTGTTGACGCCTTGAATACAAGCTTTCCTAGGTTCTTTTTTTTATGACAGGGCGATAGAGTATTAAAAATTAAAAATTTTCTATTTGAAAGGTTTTACTTTATCAAATATTATTACAAAGATATCCTTAAAAAATGAGAAAAAAATCAGAAATTTCAGCGCTGGTTTCACCCCTTTAAAATGGAATTTAGATGAAAAGAAGAGATTAATTCATACGTATACTATTGCGATCTACATACCCACAAAGTTTTATCAAATACTTCTGTTAGACTCGGAATTTCAGGGTTAAACGAATTTATTTGTTACATAGTGTACGAATACTTTGTGGAGCCACTGTATATCACGGCAGACGACAGTCGCGATCTCAAATTCAACGACGCACAGTAGGGTATTTTCCCCGAAAGGCCGGAAAAATTATATATATTCACTCAATTTTTAAACTGACATAGTTTTGCTGAAATTTATACAAATTGGATAAAACAGATACGACTTTGAAGTTAAAAATTTCTAGCTTTTGATGGTATAAAGGATATTTATAGAAATGGCTAATCATTTTTTTTTTTTTTATTTTGATTGCGAACATTATTTTTGTTTTTCGTTTTCCAGTTTTTTGTAAAGCAATTTTCAAATTAACCCTTTTCATTCGAGAACTTTTTCGCTCGAGCGAACTAGCAACTCGAGACGATTTCGGTTGTATCAGGGAAGCATTTTATAGGTACTTTAAATTCATTTTATACTGAAACAAACGTATACAAATAATAAAATTTTACCAGTTTATTTATATTTACATTGAATACAACAAAATCCGTTAAATATTATACTCTGGATGCATCAAACCTCGCGGGCGACGTAGCAATTCCGCTCGAATGCAAAGAGATAAAATACGGAGTTGGACAAAGTTCGAAGTAATTTTCATTACATCTTATTCGCAAAACTCCATGGAATATAATAACACAAGAAAGAACGCCGTGACGCATCCGGAAGTGTAACAAAATTGTTAATAAACCTATAGAATCATAAAAACGATGTCTAAATCAATGATTACTTTTGAATATCAATAACTACGAATATATAGGGTGTTCGGACAGCCCTGGGCCAAAATTGAAAGAGTAACTCCCTGAGACATTCTAAGACGAAAATCAAGAGTAACGATTTTGCGTTTGAGGCTTTGTTTACGAGTTATAACTAGTTAAAAAAATCGGTTAGTCCGGACCGTTCGACGCCTGAGAGCGGGCAACCGAGGCAACTCGGTAGGTAACGTCGTTGACAAGGGAACACCGCGAACTGTCATTCATGGATTTGATGACGGTATAATGAGCGCTATAACTTTACTTCGAGAAAATTTTTTGAAATGTCTTCCTTGTTAAAAAAAAAAATTTTTCTTGCGTTATTTTAAACAATTTTTACATTTTCATAATCACTAAAAATATTACGTATTTTATTCTGAATTCAACCATGTATATTATTTTTACTATGCAACACCAACTTATCTAAATATACGACGTAACGTACACCGCGCGCACGATTTCGACCTAACAACTCACAGTAAGTTACATACTCGGATTTCTTTTTCTCGTTAAAGGTCATAATATATGACGATTACGAATGTGATAACATAAAAACAGCAAAATATAAAATATTATATGAAGATTGATGGCATATCATATACATTGCGCTATGTTTCATATATACATGTATAAACATTGATTTCATACTTATTTAACATTTTATTCTACTTTGAATGCAAGTATACATACAGTAAGGAGCAAAATTGAGTCAATGTGTACCACTTTGGTAGATTTTGACTATTTCCTTGCTAGAACATTTATTTTTTACAATACAATATTTTTCTCAAATACTAATTTTAGTATTTAACTCGTCTATTTAAATATCAGACATAAATAATAATTTTCACCGAAGATATAAAATTTTATGATAGACTCAATTTTGCACCACAATTTTGTACAACGGTTAAACATAAATAAAGTGGACTTAAATTGATGCAAACATAGGATTAGTAAACAGAAATAAGTACCACTGAGTGCCCTTGTGTACCACTATAAACACAAACCAAAATATAGAGCGTTAGTTATCGTCAATACGTTGTTCCGTATACACGTTGTCTAGCTCTGCAAAATGAGAAAAATAAGAAAAACTATAAGCGATAAAGTGGTTACATTAATACTGCAAGGCTTTTCCACTCACGTGGTGGCTAAAAAATGTAGTATTAGTCAGTCTACGGTACAAAGATTAAAAAAGAAACACTGTAGTGCTAAATGTTCTAATAAAGCCGGGCGGAAAAAGATATTGTCTAAGAGAGATGCTAGACGTTTGGAGCATTCTATTGTAACTGGCGAGGCAAATTCAGCAGCTATGGCTGCTAAAATATTGTCGAGGGATACCGGAAAAATGGTAAGTCGATGGACAGCCAGAAGAGCTTTAAGAGAAATAGATTTTCACGCATTTAAGAAACCGAAAAAGCCATTACTTTCAAAAAAAAATATTAAAGCCCGCCTGGCCTTTGCTAAAAAGTATAAAGATTGGACTTATGAACAGTGGAAAAATGTAATCTGGTCAGATGAGACGAAAATTAATTTATTTGCATCTGACGGAGTGAGATGGGGATGGAAACGTAAAGGAGAATCGCTGAAACCAAGGCATGTGATTCAAACTGTAAAATTTGGAGGCGGCTCTGTTATGTTGTGGAGTTGTATGGTGACGTATGGTGTAGGTCCGTTGCAAAGAATCGAAGGTCTGATGAACCAGTACATGTACAAGAACATTTTACGAAGTCATTTGATGGACACGATAGAAAATATGCCTGTACCGGAAAGAGAAGTAATCTTTCAACACGACCGCGACCCAAAGCATATGACTAGAAGTGTCCAAGAGTGGTTAAGAAATCACTCAATTACCGTTTTGGACTGGCCTGCACAAAGTCCAGATTTGAATTGCATAGAAAACTTGTGGGCTTACCTAAAAAGACAATTGTACATCGCCTACGCTTCACCGCCGACTTCACTCTCTGAGCTATGGTCAAGAGTTCAAGAACAATGGGAGATGATACCATCGGACTATTGTGAAAAATTAGTGAGAAGTATGCCTAATAGAATTGCAAGTGTAATTAAAGTTAAAGGGCTCTGGACAAAATATTAATGATCGAACTAATTACTAGTGTGATATACGAATTTCTCAATTTATGTTAAACAATTGATTATTTTTTGTTATTAATGATTAGAAGGTTAAAAAATTACACTATAATACTTTGTTTTTGATGCTGCTAAATAAAAAATTCGTTTTTTTTAAGAAAGGTATTGTTGAATTAATTTTAATTCAATTTTTTTAAACATTGACTCAATTTTGCTCCTTACTGTATTTATTCTCGAAATAAAGTTACATCCTAGAAATCATGATGGGTGATCACTCGGACAGTAGTTCGGCTGAGGGAATCCAAGCAGGCAGCCGTAGCCTGCTTCCAGAAGTTCCACGAGGTGGACGAGACCGGTCGGGAGCGCGCGAGCACCGGGAATCCCGGCTGGACAGGCTGGAGCGCCTCTTGTTGGAGCGTCCGCGAGGACGATCGCAGCAGGGATCGCCCGTGAGATCCCGATCCCAGGTGCGGGTGTGGACGGCCGGACGAGAGGCAGCCGAGAGGAGCTCAATCGACGAAGAACGGGTGGAGCGGCTGGAACGTCTGGTCGACGAGCTGCGGCGCGAGGCCAGATCGCGAGCTCGATCTCCAACATCTACACGACCCGGGGATGAACTGCTCATCCCTATGTTTGACCCGGCGGGGGGTGACCTAGTGATCGACCATTGGGTTAGGCATGTGGATGGACTAACAAGGAGGTACGGATGGGACGATATGGCCATCATGCGGCTCATCGCGTCCCAATTACGCGGTCATGCCAGACAGTGGTACGACACGCGTCGGTGAATTACAACCACGTGGGCCGAGACAAAAGTGCACTTGGTGGCCCAGTTTAGGAAAACAGTCCCGTTCTGTAAATTATTCCGAGAAGCGGCACTATACGAAGCTCGACCGGGGCAGAATCTGGGCGACTACTGTTTCCAGAAGCTACGGAAGCTTCAAAAACTTGATATCACGATCCCGGAGAAGTACCTGTTAGACATGGTGATCGGGGGCATCCCAGACGATGGGATAGCCCGGTCGGTACGCTCCGCGCGACAGGGTGATGAACGAACTCTATGCGTTCATGAACGCGCTAGGCGAGATGCCTCGGGGTGAGGTGAGAAAGAAGGCAGCCGACGGTAAGGAGCAAGGGCCGAGCACGTCACGGGGACCACTGCCGAAACCTGTGCGGGAGCCATCGTCTTTCAAAAGGGAACCTGCGGGGAGCCAGGGCATTATGCCCGGCGCTGCAGGCAAGGAGAAGGTAGGGACCGAAACGAGGTAAATATCCTACAACGCAACAATACAAGGCAAAACATATATGAACTTACTGTGCGGGTTAATGGGAAACGAACTCGTAGCCTCATTGACACGGGCAGCGTGCGCACCGTAGTGCAATACTCGGTAGCTAGAAGATTTAAACTCCTGTTAGAGAAAGTTACCGATGTGATATTTCATGGGTTCGCGGGACAGATGGTTTCGATAAATGAGCGGTCGCGGATCACGATAGAAATCCAGAACGTGACCGCAGGCGTAAATGCATTTGTCGTCCCGGACGGGTATATAAAGTACGAGGTCATCGTCGGCCGTGACTTTCTGCAGCAGGAGCATGTGGTAATGATTAAGAAGGGAGCACGGTTGATTTTCAACGCAATACCTGTACGCGAACGGGAACAGGATCCGCCCGAAGTGGATATCGGAATCTGCGAGATCAAAGGATTTGGAGGGGTACAATTCGACGATGTCGATGAAGAGGCACGACAGGAATGCATCCCGTTAATCGAAGAATTCCGTTGCTGCGTATCGTTTTCAACGTACGACTTAGGGAGAACGAATGCGGCCGAAATAGAGATCATTTGCGTATCCGACGAGCCGGTCGTATATCATCCGTATCGCCTCGCAGAATCCGAGAAGGAGATTGTTCGGGGAATTGTACGTGACCTCCTGAACAATGGCATTATACGCGAATCCGATTCACCCTACGCCAGCTCGATTACGTTGGTGAAAAAGAAGTCCGGCGATTACCGAATGTGCGTCGACTTTCGGAAGCTCAATGCCATTACAAGAAAGAACAAATATCCAATGCCATTAATCGACGACCAGCTAGATCGATTAGGGGGGTACAAATATTTCACAGGCTTGGATTTGGCATCTGGATACTACCAAGTACCTGTAGCAGAAAATTCCATTGCCAAAACAGCATTCGTAACGCCCGACGGCCATTACGAGTTTTTAAGGATGCCGTTCGGTTTGACGAATGCCCCGGCGGTATTCCAGAAAATGATGCACAAGATTCTGGGGCCACTAAGAGACCATATCGCATTTCCATACTTGGACGACATCATTATACCCTCGCGCACGGTTGCGGAGGGAATAGAGAGACTGCGGCGAGTATTAGTGGTCCTGCGTGCACATGGATTAACGTTGAAGTTAGAGAGAAATGTTCCTTCTTGAAAACGAAGATTGAATACCTGGAGAGAGAGGTTAGTGAGGAGGGCATCCGACCGGGTCAATGGAAAACCGAAGCCGTGCGGCATATGAGACCACCAACGGGTGTAAAAGAAGCACGACAATTTCTAGGGCTAGCTACCTTCTTTAGGAAGTTCGTCCAGGATTTTGCAAGGATCGTGGAACCAATTACACGGTTGACCAGGAAAAATGTTTCGTGGCATTGAGGGACGTCTCAGGAGCAGGCATTCAATAGGATAAAGGAAGTGCTAACTTCGCGCCCTATATTGTCGATCTTTGACCCAAACCGACCAACCGAGCTGCACACCGACACGAGTTCGTTAGGGGTAGGAGCAATGCTAATGCAGCAAAAGGAGAACGGCGATATGGCCGTTATCGCGTATTTTAGCAAGCAAATGACTGAAGATCAACGACGTTACCACTCATACGAACTGGAGACGATGGCGGTAGTATTGGCGTTGCGATACTTCCGGGTATACTTGATAGGAATTACGTTTAAAGTAGTGACCGACTGCAGCGCACTGAGGACGACGTTCTCAAAGAAAGACCTGTTACCTCGAGTTGCACGGTGGTGGCTAGAGGTGCAGGAATTCACGTTTCAAACTGAATATCGAGCAGGCACCAGGATGGCCCATGTAAATGCGTTGAGCCGGAGTCCGCAACCACTATTAGAGGTCGCGTACGTGGACGTAACGGAGGGTGACTGGGTTGCAGCAGCCCAGCTGCAAGATGAGCAATTGCTCCGTATCCGTCAGATATTAGAGGCGAATGAGCGGAGGGCGGAGAGTAAGCACTATTTCGATGAGTATGTCCTAAGAGATAATAAGATATATCGACGGCTGCCCAATAACGGGAGGGCATGGGTGGTACCCAGAAACGCGAGATTCCAAATATGCCGACTGTGCCATGACGATGCGGGGCATTTGAGCACCGAAAAAACGTTAAACCGCATCCGGCAGAATTATTGGTTTGCTGGGATGAGAAGGTTCGTGGCCAAATACGTTGCCGCATGTCTCAATTGTGCCTACTACAAGCATACGGCTGGAAGGAGACAATGTAAATTAAACAGCATTGAAAAGGTGGCAGTCCCCTTCCACACGATCCACATTGATCACGTAGGCCCATTCGAAGAGAGCACGAGACGCAATAAATATTTATTTGTGATGGTGGATGCCTTCACAAAATTCATAGTGGTAGAGCCGGTCAGAAGCCAGAAGACCCGACACACCGTGAAGGCTCTATTGAGCCTCATGCACTTGTTTGGAGTCCCGACACGAATCATCAGCGATCGAGGAACTAGCTTCACGTCACGAAGCTTCAAAATATTCTGTGACACGTACGGAGTCAAACATGTGCTAAACGCGGTCGCAACACCGAGAGCAAACGGACAGTGTGAACGCTACAACAAGACCATTGTGGACGCGCTGGCCGCTACTGCTGCAGGAAAAGACCCAAGGGAATGGGATTTGGAAATAAAGAAGGTACAGAGCGCACTAAATACGATGCACAACAAAGGGACGAATACGACGCCGATGAAGGCCTTGATGGGCTACGACGGGCGAAGCACGGCGGAGAGTCGAATCCTGAGCGAGATTCAAGAAGGGATTAACCGCTTGGATTTGACGCAACTACGGCATGATGATATGTCACAATACATCACGGAAACTCAGAAGGCACAAAAGGAGCGATATGACAAGACTAGGAAGGAAGCCAGGAAATACCAAGTGGGCGAGTTTGTGTTGGTGCAAATAACTAGCGAGCCAGCCACTGGAACAAGCAAAAAATTGCTCCCGAGGTACAAGGGACCGTTTCGTATCCACACGATATTGCCCAATGACCGCTATGATGTGGAAGACGCGCGAGAGGGGGTGAGGCGGTTCAGGACAGTGGTAGCGGCGGACCGAATTAAACCCTGGATTACGATTCACAGTTGTGACCGTAGCGATTCGAAATAGTAACTGCGGTAGGGATACGGGGTCCAGAGTAGGGATTATGCATTTAACCCTTTCAGCGCTATGAACCCATATATGGGTTCTCACACAACCATTCGTTTTTGGCTATGAACCCACATATGCGTTCTCGCGCAACCATTCAGTTTAGGTTATGAACCCACATATGCGTTTTCGCATAACCATTCAGTTTAGGTTATGAACCCACATATGCGTTCTCGCGCAACCATTCAATCGAAAAGGAAATCGATAAACAGATATATGTGACTGGGGCCTATGAGCCTTTATAGATATAACAAAAGGCGTTTATGCAATCGTTTATCAATATTGTTAATTAAATTTGTGTGTGCATTCATTGCACATTAGCTAACATATCGCTACCTAATACTTTTGAAGGTTATAAGTACTGCTACTTTACTTTTTCGTTTTAAAATTTAATTTTAAATTACCCTTAAAATGTCTGAGAATGAGTTTGAACACATTAGTAACAGTGATAGTGACGTGTCCTATGAACATGACATTGAAACAGTTGAAATTAAAACACTTAAAAGAAAAAGGATGCGGTATTCGTCATCGGATTCCGCCGAGATCTATAAGAAGACCAAGAGATTACGAATAAACTGTGACACAAGCGGTGAGAATCAACACAATAGGTTGGATGTTAGAGCAAAAATAATCAAACCTTCTTTTGTAGCTTCGGAAACAGAAGAGAGAGTTCCATTATATAACCGAAGCAGAAGACATCTTCGAATATTTAGCACATCTTCTGAAGAGGACGAAGGTCTACAGGAAAATGTTAATTCGATATCTAATTATACGGCAGAAAAGTGTTCATGGTCTAAGAAACATTTTGTACCAAAATTATATGATTTTGATGAATCAAATTCGGGGATAAGGGGTCACTTATCGGAAATATCCACTGCTTTGGATGCGTTTAAAATATTTTTCTCAGAAGAATTAATTACTGGAGTTTGCGAGAAAACAAATAATTTCCATAAAAATCTGGCGCAAACTAAAATTCATGCAGTTCATTCACGCGTAAATAACTGGACAGATACTTCACCTTCGGAAATATATTTATTTATCGCTATTACTATGCTAATGTCCAGAATGAAAAAAACATCTATAAGAGAATATTGGTCTACTGATAAAGTTACAAAAACTGAAATTTTTTCAAAACTAATGAGCAGAGTTAGGTATGAATCATTGCTGAAAATGCTACATTTTAATGATGACAATAATATGAGCTCGAATGATCCGTTGATAAAAATAAGACCAGTGGTTACTAAACTTAGAAACTCATTTTCTAAATCATTTTATCCATATGAATATTTATGCATAGACGAAAGTCTTTTGCTTTATAAAGGAAGACTGTTCTTTAAACAGTATATCCCAACAAAGAGGAGTAGATTTGGCATTAAGTCATTCATTATTTGTGATTGTAAAACCGGCTATATACTAGACTTCATAATTTATTCTGGAAAAAATAGTGATGTCACTGAGGAAGTTCCATCAATTGGAAAATCTGGAAACATTACTTTGACACTTATGAAATCATACCTAGGAAAAGGGCATACCCTTATCACTGACAACTGGTATACAAGTCCGCACTTATACAATCTATTACACGAAAAGGAAAAAACCAATGCCTTTGGAACTGTGCGACAAAATAGGAAAGATATGCCAAAAATGGAAGAAAAATTAAAAGGCGGAGAATGTGTAAGTCGATCGACACACAATCTATTAGCGTTAAAATGGCGGGATAAAAAAGATGTATGGATGCTATCCACCTCACATTCTGATGATTTCGTGGAAACGAAAAAAAATAATTATCAAACTGGCGAACCAAAGCGAAAACCAAAGTGTGTAGCAGACTACAATGCCTTGATGGGCGCAGTTGATAAAATCGATATGACTTTGAGTTCGCTTCACTGCGTTCGCAAAAGCACAAGGTGGTATAAAAAATATTTCTTCCATCTCTTAGACCTCGCCATATATAATGCGTATATTCTCCATAAAGATACTAATGAAAAAATTGTAACATTTGAAAAATTCCACCTGCGACTTATAAAAGATATTTTGAGAGAATACCCACCAGATAGAGTAGAGACTAAAGGAGGAAGAAGTCATTCGGACGACCTCCCATTCCGATTAACAGAGAGGCATTTCCTTAGTTCCTGCGTAACTAATGAAAATGGAAAACATTCTTCACGACGCAGATGCGTTGTTTGTACAAAAAATAATCGAAGAACTGACTCGCGTTACGAGTGCAAGAAATGTAACGTTGGCTTGTGCATTGAACCATGTTTTGAGAGTTATCACACAATACAAAATTATTAAATTTAAAAATTTAAAAGGTGCAATTTACTACTATTATATTGTTCGTGTTATGAAATAAATGATTATTAAGGGTTTGAGGTCACCACGTAATTTATTTTAATTATTTTTTCGTACGGAGTGGACAGTCCACGGCGCACGCTTAACGCCGACAACGTCTGCTCTTTCGTAAAAAGTACGCAGTCCACGGTGAGCTGTCTCGTACAGAGTGGGCAGTCCACGGTGAGATGCCTCGTGCGGAGTGGGCGGTCCACGGCGCACGCTTAACTTCTGGCAACTCAGCGCTCAAAGGGTTAACGTTCTCTTGTATGCAGGACACAACGAAGAAAGAGACCTAGGCGACCCTAGCCGACCAAAGACGGAGGTGCGGGGGTCTCTGACGCGCTCAGCGGAGATGCGACACGAGCCGCACCGAGGAGGACGGGCCTTGCACAGCAGTGGTAACAGCTGGAACAGGTGGCCTGTGATGATCACCTGATCCAGTCGGCGTACACGAATGTGCGAACCTGAGTGGTGGAACTGAGGCCATCTTCCAAAACTGACCTGGTTGGGTTGTAGCCCAGGGTCGTGGTTTATCGTAACTCTGCAGGGTGTACCTGAGATTACGGGCGATAGGACCTGGTTGGGTTGTAGCCCAGGGTCGTGGTTTATCGTAACTCTGCAGGGTGTACCTGAGATTACGGGCGATAGGATCTGGTTGGGTTGTAGCCCAGGGTCGGGGGTTTTCGTAACCCGATTGGGTGATACCCATAGTTACAAAGGGTTGGGGCTGAGTTAGTTTGGATTGTAGTCCAGGACCCTGACCCTCCACGATTCGTTCCGGTTGTTGTCGGATTGCGAATAGAATTGAGCGGTGGAGGTTCGTTATAGGAAGACGGCGCTACAACCCGTCTAAGGTGGGACAGGACTAGCCAGGGAAGAAACAAACGGGAGACCGGTTACACAGATAGTTAAACGGAGGATGACAGAGGAAGCACCCCGACGGCAGAACTAATCAGCGGAGTGCATGAGATAAGTCGTCCACAGCAGCATCCATGTATATGCGTCTATGCGTGCATGGAGCAGGAGGAGAAAATTAATTATCCGTATTTATTTTGTAGAACCGAGTCCGAGGACAGACTCCTTGTCAGGTTGGCCGAATATAAGACTACCTGCACCGGGCACGGACGAAAATGGGACAGCGGAGTACAGGACGACAGGCGGCGGGTGGTCGCCGAAAATGTTAGGCCCGTGGCATCGGCTATGGCGTTATTTACGACTGGATGTCTGGTGTGTGTCTGGTTAGAAATGTAATAAAATGTACGAATGAAACCCGAAGACGCCACGAGACGGTTTCTGTTTCGAAGGACACTTAGCCGTTGGGCGCCGAGGGATGAATTGTTATGGAATGCGTGGGAAAGTTAGGAAAGGCAGGCGACGCGACATTGCGTCGCCAAAAAGATAGGGCCTTCAGCGGAAGGGACCTGGTCACGGAGTGGGGAGGGCTATGTTGCCCTCGGAGAGGATGACCGTCGTCGATGGTCCCGACACTTCTATGTTAACCGTCCGAACGGCGAGTCGTGACCGAGTTTTCAGTTTTATGCAATTTCTTACAGA
>JAOPTO010001302.1:0-47779 GCA_033822845.1 Tetrapedia diversipes
TAATATTAGGGTGTCCCATAAGTTTCTTCCCTTTTTTTGATGCGGAATGAATACACGATATTTGTTGTTTAAGGTGAATTTATTATGTTATATATGAACCGTTCTGTTCAATAATCTTCTTCCATCTCTCAGGAAGCCTCATTATGTCCTCTTTCCAAAATTGTTGAAGCTTATTTGCAAAATGTTCATCAAGGTGTGTTTTTATTTCGCTTATGGATTTGAAAGATTTACCACGGAGAGAATTTTTTAAGGAGAGGAACAAGTAATAATCGGTTGAAGCAAGGTCTGGGGAGTACGGAGGATGAGGTAGAACGTCCCAATCAAACTGTAATAATTTTTGCCTTACGGCCAACGCAACATGCGGTCTTGCGTTGTCGTGATGGAAAACGACGCCTCATCGGTTCGCCAATTCTGGCCGTTTTTCTGCTATGACGGCTTTCAATTGATCGAGTTGATTGCAATATTTGTCAGCATTGGTCGTATCACCTTGAGGAAAGAGCTCGTAGTACACTACACCTTTCCAGTCCCACCAAATGCACAAAAGAACCTTCTTCGGATGAAGTCCAGGCTTCGCAACGGTTGAAGGTCTATTTTCCTTAGACCAAGTGCGTTTTCGATGCACATTTTGGTATAAAATCCAAGTTTCGTTTCCAGTGACAAGCCTCTTTAGAAAAGGATCCTTTTCATGTCGCTGGAGAAGCAATTCGCACGTAGAGACGCAGTTCATAAGGCCGGTCTCCGTCAATAGGTGTGGAACCCAAACTTCATATTGATTCGCATATTCCATCTTGATTAAACTCTTATGTACCGTTGTTTTGGGAATATTAGTGGCATCCACGATCTCACGCACACTATATCGCGGATTTTCAGTGAGCATAGTTTTGATAATGTCCGTATATGTCGTTGCTGGGCGGCCGTTGCGGTCTTTATCTTTCAACTAAAAATTACCAGCTCTAAATTTTTTGAACCAATTGCGGACGGTCCTAATAGTCGTAGTACCACTCCCGTAAACGGTGAAAATCTCCTCTGGAGTGTCCTTTGCACTATTGCCTTTTTTAAAGCAATGAAGCGTAACATGCCGCAAATACTTCTTTTGGCTATCCATATTGAACGGTGCAGAAAAAATTTTAAAACAGACTTTGTCACCAGCGAAACGTACTTTGAAACAGTTCTGGGACGACTGAAACGGATGCCATAAACGGCTAAGAGATAAGTCTGCATGTTTATATAAACACAGCTACTTAGAGTCACTCATAGCGTGGCGCGGAAGAAACTTATGGGACAACCTAATAGATCGGATAAAACGCGTTATCTCTACTGTCTTTTTGTAAGAGAATTGCCCCGTAGCCATACATACACGCGTCCGTGTGTAATTGTGTCTCCGCGCACGCTCTATACAAATTCAATACTGGTTTTTCACTTAGGATCTCCTTTAGGTGGATGAAGGCATTTCTCTGTTCTTCACCGAATGTAAATTTGGCACCTGCTTTCAACAAATCGGATAATGGTCTCGCTATCAGCGAGTAATGGGCAATAAATTTTCGAAAATAGCCGGTTAGTCCTAGAAAACTCTGTAATTGCCGCGTATTTGTTGGTTCTGGAAACCTTCTAACCGCTTCTGTTTTGTATTCGGAAGGACGTATTTGTCCGTTTTTGATTATATACCCTAAAAATTCGACCGTGTCTTGTAACAAGCTACACTTTCCCCAATTTATTTGTAAACCCGCTTCGCTGGCTGTGTTCAAAACAGTGGTGAGGTTTTTTAACCCGTCCTCAAGATCGAACGAAGGTATTATTAGGTCGTCTAAATACGTTAAAACAACTTTTCTTCGTATTAACTCTTTAAAGACCGCGTTTACGTATTTTTGAAATACTGCCGGGGAATTGCAAAGACCGAAAGGAACTTTGAGAAATTCGTAATGTCCGTCAGGGACTATGAAAGCGGTGTATTTCCGACTACTTTGCTCTACAGGGACATGGAAAAATCCATTTTGCAGATCTAACGTGCTATAATATCCCGCGCCTTGTAATGAGTCTATCTGATCGTCTATGAGGGGCAATGGATATCGGTCTTTAATAATTTTTTTATTTATGAGTCTGTAATCCACGCACAGTCTAACAGAACCATTTTTTTTCTTGACTAGGACTATTGGGCTTGCATGTTCCGATAACGAGGGTTGTATTATGCCTTCATCCAACCATTCCTGTATCTGCGCATTAACAATATCTCGCTCTGAAGGCGATAATCGCCTCGCTCTTTGATAAACGGGCTCATCATCTTTAAGCACAATTGACATTTGGACACCGACCTCTTTAGTTTTCACGGGCTCATAATTTTCAACTAGATTTTCTATTTCCTGTTGAAGCTTGACGGGGATATGCGAAACATCAGCTTTTTTTTTCGTCTCTTCTACCAGGTCTATTTGATATATTTCGGGCAAATTATTGGTAACTATTTTATCAGAGGGACTAATAGAAATATTACCGTTCTTTAAGCGGAGTTCAACAGTTTCAAGGAAATCTGTCCCTATGATCAATTGGTGACTCATTAATGAATCGGAAATTACGCGTATGAGAATCGTATAGGAATTGCCGTCAACGGCTAGTTTTCCGTAAAACTCGCCTAATGTCGTATTCGTAGAACCTACTCCTGTAAACTTGATTTCTTTAGACTGTAATCGCGGAGAACCCAACTGTATATACTGGTCAGCGCGCATTAAACAAAAATCACTCCCAGTGTCAATTAGTGCTTTAACATGATGACCGTTTACCTCTACATCTTTTATACATTTTTTGGGTGTTACCTGAGACGCTACATCGTTCACCGCTGCTGTTTCCCGCGCTTTAGGACATTTCGCCGCGATATGTCCCCGCTCGTTGCACTTGAAACACTTAGCCCCTTCGTTTTTCGTCGGACACTTATCACTCATGTGCTCTGGTAAGCCGCAGTTGTAGCAAAAACGTCTCGTGCCTCGGGAATCCTGTCCTCTCTCGGTCCTCTCGTTCCTCGTGGTCGGTGATCGCTTGTATCCGCTGCTTCCGGGTCTCGCGTTCTGAGTCGTGTTGCTCTGGCTCCTGTCTCGTAGATTTACCTGCTCGAATGCTTCGAGCAGATCGGTTTTCGTGCGAAATTTATGGATTCGTGCCTGATCTCTTAGATTTACATCAGGTATACCATCGATAAGGTAATCAAGAAGCTCGTCTTCTGCTATCGGTACTTTGTTTCCCATTATTACCTTATCGTGGACATATTCGTGGAAGGTTTCGTTCCGTTTCCATACTCGTTCTTCAAACGCCTTTCGGAGTGCTATTCGGTTCTGTCGATGGCGAAACATTCCTCTGAGCTCCATTAGCAATTCTTCGACACTCATCTCAATGTGCTCGGGTCTTGAGTAAAACCATTCAAGGGCCTTCCCCTTGAGTCGCATACTGATTAATGTTTTCACCTGACGAGCATCTAATTCGTAGGTTCTGCTTATCATATGCCACTGTCTCTCCCAATTTTCATATTCACCCACTTCACCTTTGTAAGTACTCAACAAGTCCGCCACCGTTGCAGCGTTCACTCGCGGTCCGTTATCGATAACCACAGGTGTTCCTGCTGCATTTTCGAAATGTGGCCTCTCGTTTGGAATGTTCGTATCGTGAAGGGATCTCAACAGTTCTAATTCTCGTCTAACCAACTCTAACTCTCGTTCGAGTAATTCTCTGCTTTGTCTTCCGCCGTCCTCTTTTACATCACTCAGAACCTCTGATTCGATAGCATGTGCCTCCGCAGCACATGCATTTTCAGCATCGTCTAGGGCACCGCGTGCCCTTGGAGAGTCTAGCATAATCATCCCTGATGGATCTGCTTCCCGCAATCGTCGAACTAATTCTGCTTTAGTTCCCGAACTAGAATATCCCAACTCTCTTAGTTTATCTTTTAGTTCAACCACAGTTAAATCATTTGGATTCATTTTAAATGTTTTTACACTTCACTCCCTAGATCGAAATCTACTAATCTCTAATAAACTAATTTTATTAAATTTTGGCCGCTATTGTTACTGTCAATCCAGGCTGAGCCCCCAATTTATAGGATTTGATTTAAGCGGCGTCGGTTTAAATTGATCTAGTTTATTAGATTTCGTTTTTACAACACTCTTTACACGTTCACTCGTTAGATATCTCTTTCTGTCCTCTCCTCACTCAGTCCTCTGTTTATATATCCACTCGTTACACTCATACGTCCATACATGCTTACATACAGGCATTTTAACCGCCAACGTACCTCGCATTCTCACTCTCTCACTCCATCGCTCTCGCTCTCTCACACGCACTCTCGGTCGCGGTCTCCTCGTTCGCGTTTCGGCAACGGTTGTCGTTGCCGACCTTGCTACTCAATCGTCTTTGGTGTTTGGGAAGAAAAACGGTTCGTTTCGAAGGAGACAATAACCGCCGGTTATATTCTAACGGATCGACCTTCCTACAGTAGGATCTGGCCACGTAGTGGGGAAGGCTATGCAGCCTTCGGGAAAGAGGACTGTGATGAACCACACAGCACTTACCTCAGAACCTCGAATTGGCAAAGACCTCTCTTGTTTTTAAACTAACCCTAACAAACCCTTGCCGTCTCAATCCTTACTGACGTGTGTCATATGTCCTGATGTGATGTATTCTTGCAAGAACTGTTCATAATACTCCAAAAGACTAGGATTTCGTAGAAACTTGGACTCTGAAGCATAAAATCATTTCAATACGAGATTCACCAATGCGCTTGTTGCGTTGAGTAAAAGGCAAATGTACCATATATCTTCCATTAGAATCCCGGAGTATAGCATCAACAGTGATTTTCGCAGTCTAATTGTTCCTTTAAAAAGTACTGTTTTTCAGGAGTCTCCTTGATCACACCACTCTTACACGCTTGGCTCTAGAACACCGTGACAACCGGGTCGAAACACCGGGCACGCGCTCCTCCTAACTGAGTGAGTAAAGAAACGATGGAAGTAGTGATATTTCACCGGCGATGTTACCATCTCCCACTTATGCTACACCTCTCATGTCTCCTTACAATGCCAGACTAGAGTCAAGCTGAACAGGGTCTTCTTTCCCCGCTAATTTTTTCAAGCCCGTTACCTTGGCAGTGGTTTCGCTAGAAAGTAGATAGGGACAACTGTTACTCTACATTTTACTGAGCTTTGGGCCGTGCCGAGGCGTGTGCCTATTCCCGGCGGTGTTGGGGTACGATGAACCACTGACAAGACTCACGACCAAGATGTTGCGGTCGGAAGGTAAGAAAAAACCCCTCCTTCTCTACTTAAGGGTGATCAGAAGGGTAGACGGTCCCTTGCGGTAAGTGACCCACTTAGCAGTTTGGCCGGAGATCCCAGGGGATCAGCAACAAAATGTTGTCCAGCGGGGGCCACGGAGTGGCGGAGTCACCAGAAGTTGCTCGGTCTTATGCGGGCCTGGGACTAGTCCCGGGATTTAGCCACCACGCAGGAACACCTCCCTGTGAAGGGGGTGCCCACGTTGCCTGCGTGGTGTGTGGTTGTGTGTGTGTGTGCGCGCGCGTGTGTGTAAGTGTGTGTGCAAGTTACCTGGTTCACAGCCTCTAAGTGTCCAGTCGCTTCTTCATTACGGCTTCTGCAAATACGCTGAGATGGGGCAGCGTCTTTTCGCGCACAAGGTCGTCAAGCGCACATGGCCACAACACCCCCTCGCTCACTAGTCCATCCTGGAGCTCCTTCCTCTCGGCTTCCTCCTCCTTGCAGTGATATATAATGTGATCAACTGTGTCCAGTTGATCAGATCTGCACAGATTCGAGTTTGAAAGTTTGAGGCGGTGTAGGGTGCTTCTAATCCGCTCATCTCCAGTAAGGATTTGAGCCAAATTGTGACTGAATCCAGGATTCCGGAGCTGCAGCCTTTTACTTATCTCCCCGAAGAAGGCCCTTGTTGTTCTTCCTTATTAATCACCACTATGAGGTCGTCAGCGAATGCAATATACTCACTTCCGCCGCGAGACGCATTTTCGATTGCCTGGTCCAAGACCAGATTCCAGAAGAGGGGGCCCAGTACCGAATCCTGGGGACACCCCTTCGTTACGACTTTTTCCAGCGATTTCCCAGCACCTATAATGTTTGCTCTCCTGTCCTTGAGGTAGCTCTGCATCAGACCGTACAGGTTCCGCGGACAGCCCCTGTCTTTTAGGTTCACGAGGATACTGGGCCATCACACGTTGTCGAATGCCCCGGATATATCAAACAGGTCCACTGCATATTTACCCTGGGTCTCTCTATCTACGCTGTGCAACTCCACTATAGCGTCCTCCGTGGATCTGCCTACACGGAAGCCGTATTACCTTTGTGAGGAATGTGAAGAATTGTTTACCAGACACCCAAGGCGCCCAGGCATTGCCCGCTCCAATATTTTTCCTGTCACCGGATGCAACGATATGTGTCTGTACGACTTGGGGTCGGTCTTATCCTTGCCTTCTGCTTTGAGCAACACTCGGATCTGCGCAGCTTTGTACTGTACGGGGAATATCATCTGCGACAAGCAGCTGTTGAGCATGTGCAGGAACTGAGGCTGAAGCCCCTGCCATGCCTCCTTTATCATTTTCACCTCAATGAGGTCATGCCCTGCAGCTTTCTTTATATTTAAACTATTGATAATTTTTTAGATTTCCTGAATCGTAGAGGGAGAGCTGTCAGCGGTTCCTTGTGTTTCTATTGTGGAGGTTCTTACGTTTTTGTGCCAGTCTGTTTCGGTTGATCGTCGCTTGGTACCAGTGTGTTTAATAGGATTTGTGCAGTTTCAGTTCAGGTGCTCGTGTGTGTTCCGGAGGTTGCGATATTGCTCTGAGCCGATTCCAATCTGAGTCTATTTGCTTGTAGTTTATAAATGAGGCTCCAGGGTTGCTTATTGCCTTCTCTCTCCACGAACTTTTCCCAGCTACTTTGTTTGGCTTTCCTGATTTCCGATGCATATTTGTTCCTGACGTTTTTGAAATTTAGTAGCTAGTGTTTTCTGGCAGATTCGTCGCCAGTTCGCTGTAGCCTGTGCCTGGCTTCAAACATCTTTTCTCTCAGTTCCCTGAGTGCTTGACTCTACCACGAAACACACTTGCTATATTTCCGTTTTTTCGGGATGGTGTCATTGGCTGCGTCCAAAATAATCGTGTCTATGGTTTCAGCTATTGTCTGCGCGTCGTTCGATTCGAGCATCGGCCTGATGTCAGTTAGTGATCGGTTTATGTGCGCTCGAAACTCATCCCAATTTGCCCTCTTGATGTTAAATCTATTGCCATGTTTCGTTGCTTGGATTGCTTGCTTCGCGAGTACTATTTCCAAAGTTATTGATAAAATTTTATTGAAAAGCCTCCTTCACGTGCAACATACAAAGACCTACTCCTATCCCTCAGGCCCGTAAACAGTGCAGGGTCCTTTAATTATTTTCCCAAGACCCCTCCTTAATTTGAATCCCTGCACTGAAGACTACTTTACTAGCGAGTCTCTATGCCTTGTGAACTTTATATGATCTAACGCTTTTGTTAACGTGTCTGCTGGTTGTTCGCTTGTATTACAATATTTTACATCAATTTTATGTTTAGTAACATTCTCACAAACAAAGTGGTATCGCACATCTATATGTTTTGACCTCTTATTGTTAATACCATTTTTCGCTATCTGAATCGCACTTTGATTATCAACCCACAGTTTCACTGGAACCTCACACTCAAGTAATTCCTCACACACTTGCTCTAAATACAATATTTCTTTACAGCAGTCAGCTATAGCAATAAATTCCGTTTCTGTGCTGGACAATGCCACTACTGGTTGTTTGCATGAGCTCCAGCTAGTCGGCCCCCCAGCAAATTTAATTATATACCCTGAGGTACTCTTCCTGTCCTCAGGATTCCCTGCATAATCCGAATCGCAGTATGCTACTAGTTTATCACATGGTCCTTCTCTTAACCCTCGAATAGCCGACTGAAATGAGCGACGCGGCGAGCCGACACCGGGCCACTTTTGACCCATAGCTGAATTTTTAATGTACATGCTTTGCACCTAACTTTTTGGTATAGGATGTTATCTAATAATATTTATAATATTGGAAAGAGAGGAATTTGTTTAAAAAATGTAAAATTTTATAAACATATTTTTTATTTATATGCATTGCGTACATACAACGTTATTATGTTTTATTGCATGATCTTTACATATAAATTGTAAACAGTTGCCACATTTAGTGGCATACTTATTATCATTGCCTACACAGATATAGCATCTGGATCTTTTCCGCGATTCTGTCGGCGATGATTGCTTTTGTCGCTTGAGTTTTCTGCCCGTAGCTTCAATGGCCAAGGTAATATGTTTTTGCAACCTTAAGTGTCCGTTTTCAAAATCATTAGCTCGTTGTTCTATATTATTTTTGTATAAAGATTCAGCCAAAATTTCCAGAAATATTTTTCTTTTTGATCTCATAGAATTTCTTCTTTCCCATTCCGGATTTTTTATTGTCCACAGGACTAATGCATTATAGGCAGCTAGATCAATAATATGCATAAATAAACTTAGAGGCCAGCGTCTTGTAGCTCTCCGACACGAATATTCACGAACTAATTTATCTAATACGTCAACCCCACTCTTTGTGGAGTTATAATAATTTATTATATGAGGTTTATAATTATTTTCCGGCTCAGATATGGAATGTTGTTTGTGAATTGTGGATAATAATACAACACATTTGCGGGGTCTCGGTACATATGAAACCAATGTTAGCTTTTTCGTAAATAGAAAACTTGAGGAGTATTCTGGACGTGAGCGTGTTTGAATCAATGATTTCGGCAAATCTTTTCTGTTTTTTCGTATAGTACCCACTATATATATTTTATCTTGTAATAAAGTTTCAGCTAAGCTGATGTCAGTGAAAAAATTGTCTGTTGTTATTGTACATCCAGAATGCTTCCAAAAATGTGTTAGTTGATGGACAACACGTTGTCCTTGCCGTTTTTCTACCGTGTTTCCTATTTTTCCCAAGTAAATGTCAAAATTACCTAAGGATATAACAAAATTCAAATAAATATAAAAACGAAATTATCAAAATTGAAATAAATATAAAAATAAAATAAACATAAAAAAATAAATTACAGCAGTAATAGGTTTGTGCATCACAAAGTGCCCATATTTTCAACCCATATTTTCCAGGCTTACTGGGCATGAACACTTTGAAAGAACAGCGTCCTCTGAAAGTCATCAGCTGTTCATCTATTGTCGCTTTGTCGGAACTTTCATAAGATTTTTTACAGTTTTCTTGAAAAATATTTGTTATTTGTTGAATTGGTGCTAGTTTATTCCTCAGTTTTCTTTCTGCCCTTGTATTTCCATCGTCAAATCGTAAAAATCTTAAAATTTCGCTAAATCTATTGCGAGACATTATAGCGGAATAAACAGAACGTGACAAAGCCGGATTGCGTCTCCATAAATGATTTTTACTTTCTCGGGCTTCTCTAAATCGACCAATTATCAGTAGAAGACCAATAAACGCATATATTTCTGTTCTGTTTACGGGTTTCCATGTTCCGTTAGATTGTGCATAATGTTCATCAGCTTTTTGATTAGTATACATAATAATAATATCTATAATCTCAGAATCTATAAATAATTTGAAGCAGTCCTCCACTGTTTGTATATTCTGACTGGCTTCAGACAAACTAGCGTCCCGCGAAATATTGTATAGTGGCTCACCATTTTTGGGAGCAATATACCTCCATCTACGGCCAGAAATAACTTCATCCCGCTCATCGTCACTATCATTTTCCTCTGCAGAAAATACATCTTCTTCAGAATCTTGCAATTCAGGCTCATTGTCACTGACACTTGCATCACTGTCTCCATCCGATGACACCTCATCAGTATGATTTTCTTCACGTTGTGAAAATTCATAGAATGCAGACATATTTACTCGATCGTTTCTTTTCGCTGTTATACTGAATACTGCCAGCTGGAGACATTTGAACTCTCCACGCAGTCAGTTGTTTATGTTACAGCGATAAGAGCGAGAAGGGCCTGCAAACGTTGTCGCTTCTTCGCTGCGCACAAATTTTGGGTCATCGGTGACCCGGTGTCGGCTACGCGAGGGTTAAATAGTTTATTCCTAAATCTCCCGTTACCTGCAAGTATCTTAGAGTACGCTTCACATTAATTACATTACAATGATTAGGATTTTCTACATATCTACTACTGTGATTTACCGCAAAGCTTAGGTCAGGCCTTGTCCTATTAGCCAGGTAAAGTAGACTACCTACTGCTTCTCTATATTTAAAATCACTCACCTTCTCCGCTGTTTTTCTGGTCTGATTTATTTGTATTGGTGTACTTACAGATTTACAGTTCTTCATTCCGTAGGTCTCCAAAATTTCATTTGTATATTCTGCCTGTGTAAGCTTTATTCCTCGTTTGGTTTTGTTTATCTCCATTCCCAGGAATTTGGATGGCTCCATATCAATTTTAATTTTAAATTCTGATTTTAGGTTTTCCAACAAGTCTTTGATTTCGTTTCTATCCTTTCCTACTACTATGCCATCGTCCACATAAATAGCCATGATTAAAGAACTCTTTTTGTTCTTGAATATACAATTCTCCATCTTCAGTTTTTCTAAGCCCTTTTCTTCAATTACCATTGTGAACTTCTTATTTCACTGTATGGGTGCCTGTTTCAGTCCATACAACGCCTTTTTTAATTTACGAATTTTTGCTGAGACTTCTTTATATCCTTCTGGTATTTCCATGTAAATATCCTTTGCCAACTTTCCGTAAAGGAAAGCTGTCTTCACATCGAATTTTGCAATATGATATCCTCTTGATGCCGCAAAAGCTATTACCATCCTGAGTGTGCTTGCATTAACCACGGGACTATATATTTTTCCACAGTCAAAAATCTTCTTGTTTTGCTCACAGCCTCCAGCAACGAGTCGTGCTTTTAATTGTCCATCTTCCTTAACAGAAAAAACCCATTTATTAGTCAATATTTTCTCACCTTTGGCTTTAGCTCTATCCACTATTTCCCATGTTTGATTCTCCTCCAGTGACATCTTTTCTTCCTCTATTGCTTTCATCCATTCAAGTTTATTCTTCCCCTTTGTAGCTTCCTGATAGGTTAGGACAGCATAAGCATTATATCTTTCAGGAGGTTTTCGGTTTCTGGTTGATTTCCTACGTTTATCTATTTTTTCATTTTCTGTATTCTTTTCTTCTCTATCTGAACTTTGAGATTCAATTTCATTTTCTTCTGCCTCTATTCCTACTTGATCTCCCACTCTATCTTAATCTTCTTCTTCAATATCCACTTTCATACACTCGTCTTTTCTGGTGAATCTGTGATGTTTTCTTTTTCCTTTTCCTCTTCATCACAGTATGGTTTATCAAAAATTGCATCTCTTGACATTATTATCTTTCTTTTACTTTCATCCCAAAACCGATATGTATTCAGTCCATAACCAGCTAGTCTATATGTACCACATTTCTTTTCCAATTTCTTCTGTTGTCCCATTTTCTTAACATATGCTGTAGATCCAAATATTCGTAGATGTTTTAATTTAGGTCTCCTACCATTCCACATTTCATATGCCGTTTTTTCCATTTCCCTTATAGGACTTCTGTTTTGAAGATAAGCAGCTGTCAGTATTGCTTCTCCCCACATGTTCTTTTGCATACCACTCTCAAATAGAAGAGCACGAGCCTTATCAAACAGAGTGCGATTTAACCTCTCTGCCTTACCATGTAATTGTGGTTGTTTTGTCGCGTCCTCGAATGTCAGGATCGCGACTGTCGTCCGCCGCTCGTTAGCTTTAGACGACTGGTTTGTTGTAACGTATAAATGTCGACTGTACTAAACGTAGACGTATGCATCTCGAATCTGATTGACTGTTGTATGTGATCAAAGCGCGGTTTGTTGTGTGTTGAATGTATGAATGTCTGTATATCTGTTCTTGACTGTTGTAGATCTCGTATGTATTCGTATACTGTATCGTCTGACTGTTGTAGATCTCGTATGACTGATCTCGTATGTATTCGTATACTGTATCGTCTGACTGTTGTAGATCTCGTATGACTGATCTCGTATGTATTCGTATACTGTATCGTGTCGCGGTGCCGAAGTGACTCGGTTTTATATGGAGGAGTTCGACTGGTCACTCCTCCATACCTCAAGACGATACGCTAATTGGTTAAAGTCAAAAAGTCAAGACTCCAATCAGCATATGCCCTGAGTGCCACCAACCCTCGTTCTTGTGCCCTTAGCACGCGTTTCGAGAACGAGGGTGGGGTGAGTCACTCGAAGCGGGAAGGTTTCCCGGATTTCGGCAACGAAGGGGAAACTTCTTCCGGGCCCGTGTACCTGTCGCATGTGGGTACCGGCTGGGCACGCTTCGGAAGTCCCTCATTTATGACACGCTCTTGGCTATTGAGGAATTACGGTGACTCGAAATTAAACTATTGTCCCTCTACGGACGTTAAGAGGGTTCGAAAAAAGGCAAAAAGGCTAAAACTGCTTAATCCTCAAAAATAGAATTACCGGCACGTTCGTGTCATAAATGCCGATGGAAAGCTTCCCGCTGCTGTTCCGTTAGGACGGAACAGTGGTGTATGTGGTGTTGTATAATCAAGAACAATCCCTCTTGATTTGCTCCATTCTTTCATTTCTATGCTTGTATACTCACCTCCATTATCACATCTTAATCGATGAACCTTGACATTCCATTTTGCCTCAGCTTCTAGAACATATTCTTTAAATTTTCATATTACTTCACTCTTTGACTCTAATAGATAAATCATCACATAATTGGTGTAGTCATCTAAAAAGGTTACTATATAATTCTTCCTATTCCATGTCTCAGTACATACAGGACCACATACATCTGAATGTGTAAGTTCTAATGGTCTCCTAGCTCTTAGCCTCATTTCTCCAAATGGGGTTCTAGCCTGTTTTGCTTCAGCACACACACAACAACTATTTATTTCACAAGATATGTCTTCTTTCGTCAAATCCATTCCATCAGCCATTTTTGATAATTCTCTTAACTTTTCATAGCTTAAATGGCCTAACCTCTTGTGCCAGTCTATTAATTTATCTTTCTCCCAAGCCAGTAGTACTTTTGGTTTATTGGACCCAATCTCTCTTCGGATACAATACAGTCAAGTCCTTTGTCTTTCTCCTACTAAGAGTTTTTCTTCATCCTTGAGTATTACAACCTCATCTTTTCCAAATACTACTTTCCCATCTTTCTGTGTAATTGCATCAACCGATATTAGATTCTGCATAAGATCTGGAACATAAAGTACATCTTTAAGAGTGATCTTACCCACATCTACATCTCCCTTTGCCTTTGCAACTATAGATACATCCCGCTCAGCTGAGCCTACTTTCGTTTCAAACTCCTTCCAATTATCGAGACAGTCTAGATCATTTACCATATGACTGTTTGAACCTGAATCCACAATCCATTCCACAGGATCTTTTCTGTTTATCATAAAACATACCTTCTGCTTTTCATTCTTTTCATTTGCATCTCTTACCTGGGCCTGTTTATAGTAACAATCCTTCTCAGTGTGATTAGTCTTCTTACATACTCTGCATCTTATGTCAGGTTTTTTATTCCTACAATCTCTAGCAAAATGGCTTGGTTTATTGCAAATATAGCAAGTTAATTCCTTACGTTCAGTAGTTTTTGTTGATCTCTTCAATTTACATGCATGGGCTAGGTGCTTGGTTGAGTTACACTTAAAGCATCTCTTTTCTTGTGCTCTAAAGGCTACTGCTTCTTCTTGTTTGACTTCATTCCTCATTTCTTCTGCTATTAACCTTGACGTTAGATTCTCCAACGTTTTTTCTTCCTTCTGTGTTGACTCCCAGGCACTCACAAACACTTTATATTTTTCTGGCAGAGTCGTCAAGATTTTTGATATCAACATTTTTTCTTCTATTGGATTTCCCAGCGCCTGTAATCTGTAAGCTATATTTTTCAAATAAGCTATGTGATGCCATGTTATGTTCACTTTTACATTTATATGTAAATAGTTCATTCAGCAATGAACATAGCTGTTGTTCTGTATCTTTTTCAAAAAACTTACTCAGCTTTGACCACTAGTCGTACACGTAGTAATATGAATTAATAATTCATCTTCCATTGTGGACGCAATTAAATTCTGTATTTTTACATCTTTATCTGCCCATTCTTCCTTATTTTTATTTTCTTCTAATGGTTCTTTAATAATATGTTCATTCAGACCTTGAGCTCTTAGCGTTAGACTCAACCTGAATTTCCACACTTGATATCCATGTGCATCCTTCAGTCGCTCAATATTTCCCATTTCTTCCTTTAATTTTCTTGCTTCTGACATTTTGTTCTTTCCAAATATTTCTTTATTTTAGTTATTTACTGCTTTTACTTTATACTACCTTAGTTTTATTTTCTTAATCTTGCGTGGTATTCTACACGTGGCCTGGGCCCATAACCTGATCAAATTTTATTGAAAAGCCTCCTTCACGTGCAACATACAAAGACTGAATCAAATTCCTAATATCTAAAACCGCTACTCTTTTATCCCCCCCTGCGTCCAGAACATTCGAATGTTCTCCTACTCCTACCTGTGAAGGCCAGATTGGGGACCGGAGTTCTCGAGAACACCCCCCACCACTACGGACACTAACGCAGAAGACGCATGTACATGAGCTCAGCATTTCGGACGAGTCAAGATTGTTTTTCAAAAATCGTCAAAGTTCTTATTTATTAAATTCTGCTTATCATTTGCAAAATCCAAATGTAGCATCGACCATTTATTTTTGGAAACCGTCTTCATCGAAATCGCCGAATTTCTGCGCAATGAAGAGAACATTTCTGAAAGAAACATCTCTATTGCAGTTCATTAAAGTCAAAAGTGGTTCAAACACACATAATCTGCTGAGAAATTCGTAATCGATTGCCAATCGATTACGAATTTCGTTCGCAGCTGTGATATAAAATGTTATACAATTTTGTCGTACGGCTTCGACGATGTCAGATTTGCCCTCTTCAATTAATTGACGGAGGAAGGTATCACACTCCATACCCAAATGAACACAATTAGATGCGATCTGATTGTCGCATCTTGAAAAATTTATTAATCTGACTAAATCCATGTGCCTCAAAAACTGGAGTTTTTAAATATTACTTAATATATTACATAGAAGTGATAATACAATCTTTTGAAGCAAATGAATCCTTGTTTCTCGAGCTTGACAAAAATAAGCTAAAATTATTAAAAAACTCGAGAACATAGTTTAAGAAAAAGAGGTATGCTTTAGCTTCTAGATTTTGCTTCATGATTAGTAGATGTTCCCCAGACTTCGTTTCCTCGCTTAAAATCAACTCCTTACTTGAAAAACTGTAGACACTGTATTTCTCTGCAGTGACTGTGAAGATTAATTCTGTACTGTTTTACCGTCAAATGTCGAGTAACGTAATCGTCAAAAACAAAACACAAGCGGTCGGAGAGCGTAAATCACGCGGATTCTCAATTCTCTAACAAATTTTTTCAACGACCTATGACACTAGAAATTGGCATTATTACGAGTTGATGTATTTATAGTTTCTTTTAATTTTCTAACGAATATCGCAACATTATAGAATTGCATGCCAAATTGTTTGCATTTCCCTCCTGATGGAAGGAACCACCACCTTCCCGCGGTTTCCATCGAGCGGTAACGTGCATGTTGTATGTTATTAATTTGTAAATATAAAATCGAGTCAAACATATGTTATTCCATCGAAGGCTGCTATAGCATGCACGGTACTGGCCAAGAGTGGATACTCATTTTCACAAATTTAATTAAACCAGAGTATTAAAGTATCTGTCGTTTAATAATCTACATGTTAAACACATTTTATGCTGAAATATAAAGCACATTTTTAAATTTAGGAAATGAAACGTAGTCCTGTAACTTTAAGGGGTAACCATCATTATTTTTGAACAAATTTTATTCAAAATTTGACCAGGTCTTGAGAGGAATATATAAAATTGGAATACAAAATTTCATTATAATCCATTCAACCGTTTAGGCATAATCGTATTAACAAATGCGTGAAACTAAAAAAAAAGTTCATTTTTAAATAATCAAAACGTTATCAGGGGGTCTTAAAACGTGTTTTTCCGCGGCAAAAATTTTTTCGAAATTCTTTTTCAATACAAGACATCCTTGTATGTCGAAAAATAAAAATAGGCTGTCAAGATCCCGTGTGACTCGTGCCGTATGCCTGCTTTCCAACATTGGATGAATTTCAACGCTTCAAGAGCGAGAGAGAAAGACTTTCATTTGTTTTCTCTCTCGATTTCCCGAAGTCGTCCGAAACGCTGAGTTCATGCACGCGGGTCTCCTGCAGTAGAGCACGTAGTGGTGGGGGGTGTTCTCGAGAACTCCGGTCCCCAATCTGGCATCAGAGACTCCTACTCCTGTCCCTCAGGCCCGTCAACAATGCAGGGTCCTTTAATTATTTTCCCAACAGTTATGAGTCTATGGTCGCTGTTTATTATGTCAGGGTGAACTGTCCGGTTGTTGATTTTCGTGGCTATTGTGACATCAATGTTGGATTGGCCGTGAATGTTGTTGAAGTTGGGCGCGTTGCCAGTTCTATTGAGTACTATTAGTATGTGTTGTGCAAGGAGTTCGTCGAGTGCCTCGCCCTTCTGTTCGGATGTTCCGTAGTGGGGTGTTAGCCTATACCAGGAGGTCGATGTCGCGTTCGCATCCATGCATATTATCATCCTTCCCCCGGAGAGTATCTAAAATTTTCTCTAGCTGCTGCAGATAGGTGCAAATCGGATCCGAGTGCATATATATGCATATAGGCGCTTACAAAATAGAAAGAGATGGACTGCCACACCATTTCGACGCATATAAAATGCGTGGAGCAGAGATATTCGAGCTTTAAACATTTAATGTCCTGGTTTCGGGCCGTTATGGTAGATTTGGGACTCACATTCCTCACCGTACTATTGATGGCTCTGGTGTCCAAGATGGTCTTACTTGTCAAGTCGAGGCCTCTAATAATTCCATTGGAATTATAGGGCTATTGGAGGGCTGTCGTGTCAATTCCCAGATCCATCATGGACACCCTTATGTCATCTATAACTAGCCGTGAATTTTGTGCGTTTAATTGCGCCAACTTTAATATTTGCGGAGATCAAGTGTTTTTTTGTCTATGAACCATAATCAGTTTTTGAGATTATGTTGGGTAGCGAAAATTTATACGCCGGGCATTCCGGAGACCGCGATGAGCGGTTGCAGGATTTAAGGGCGCGCTTGCAATTAATGCACTCAGGGTTCTCAAGTTTTTTAGGACACTCCTTAAACGCGTGTCCGTCGCCACCGCGGTGACCGTAAACTTCCTTGGGCACTTTACAATGCTTAGTCACGTGGCCGAACGACTAGCATTTGTAGCAACGACTTACCACCAGGTAGTCTCTCACTCTGAGCGAGTGCCAGCCCACGTAGACCCAGTCTTGCTTCAAGAGGGCCTCCTTGTCTTTGGTGTCACTTCAAGCACGATGTTCGCTGCTCCTCCACTTCTGCTGCCAGTCTTGTGAGAAGTCCTGACTTCTTCACTCGATTTTTCAGCTCCTGAAGTGCAGAGGTTTTGCCGGCGCATGGAGTTAAGAAACTCTGTCTCGGATGTGGTATTCGGAACATCATAAACTATGATCCGCGGTTTTTTCTTTACCGGGAGCCCAGCAACGAGCCCTAACGCCTGCAGTTTCTCGCTTTTGAGGACGCGCTCCATATCCTCCTTGATCGCCATTTCCACCAGGGCGCCGTTGTTGGATATTTTTTTAACGCCTCCTATTTGGAGCTTGTTAGCGACACCGCATTTTGGGTGGTCACTGAAAAAGGGCCTAGACCGTAATTTAGGCGAGTGACCGATTTATGACTGGGTATCTGGTGTGCCTAGCGAGAGAACATGTAACAAAGTATGAATGCAACCCCAAAGCGCCACTTGACGGCTGGCGCCTCGAAGGCGTGCAGCCATCGGGCGCCAAGGGATGTATTGTTTATGTTAGTCATGGGAAAGTCTAAACATTGCGAGCAGCCCGACGTTGCGTCGCCAAAAAGAAAGGACCTTTGTCCTGTAGGATCTGGCCACGGAGTGGGGAAGGCTATGCAGCCTTCGGGAAAGAGGACTGTGATGAACCACACGGCACTTACCCCAGAACCTTGAACTGGCAAAGACCTCTCTTAATTTTAAACTAAATCTAACAAGCTTTTCTTTGGCTGGTGCAAGGCTGGTAACCAGCGTTTGTTTGTTGACATCACTACTTTTTATACGGGCTCCAGGTTGCAGGTAGAGGGCAACTACGTGGCGGATTGGCGTCAGGGAAAGCGGTTGCGCTTTTGTTGCTTCTGGTGCCTTTAGTTTATCGGCATATGATGCAGGTTTTTGCGCCGCAGTCTTGAGTTCCTTAATAGAGTTAGTAGCACCAAGAATAACTTTTTCGAGGTTGCGTATTCTGTCATCAATAAGTGCCATTCTGTCGCTTTTTCAGACTCTCATTTTCCTGAGAGAGACGTAAAATTGCCACTAGGATTTTGGAGGAAAATTTCTTGATTCTCGTGATTTCCCTGTCATTAACCTCCTGAGCCGTGAGGTTATTGCAGAATTGGACAAACTTTTTGTACGATTGAATGTCCGGCTGCTGGTCGCTATCTGACGCTGACAGGACGTTGATCATTCTAAACGCCTTCGGGGAAGGCTTCAGAGGCTTTACAAATTCTTCGTTGGTCGTAGCTGGCTTCTTTTTTAGTTTTGCAACGGAACAATCACTATCACTAAATTCCTCCCACCTACGTTTTTCTGTACGTTTTGGAACACGTTTTACGAGAGCAAGTTTCTCGTTTTCAGAAAATTCGTCGCATTCCATTGTGCACTGTTTTTATCATGCTAAATTCAAATCAACAAGCAAAAAAAAGATCCCGAGATTCGAACACGCGCACATTTAGAGAGGAGTACCGAAATTCGTCCACGGATGGCGGTGGCTGTCTACAAGAAGGCAATATGGCCGACCTCCCGGCCACGTGGCGATAAAATCACTTAATAATTAATAACTACACTAATACTTATTCTATTGCAGTCTAGCTGTTCTTAAAATGTTAACAAAATGTTTCCACACACGGTCATATACAACACCACTTGGCACCGGCCATTTTTCGCTGCACAGAACAAACCACCCACGAGAGCGTCACGTGCACGTGTAAAATATTTCGTTCCTTAATATTCGTACTATTTCGCAGTATTTACACACAATTTTACACGCACTGGTGCAACTTCGATAGATCTATACTGTGATCACAAATTCTAAATTCTTCTCGATCTTTTTCCGCACAAATTCGCATATCATTAAGGGAGCGTTACGAACTTGTACGCACGGGTCGCCGCCATGTTGGACACTAGTCAGTAGATAGGGACAGAGGGAATGTCGTTAATCCATTCATGCACGTCACTAACTAGATGACGAGGCATTTGGATATCTTTTTTTTTATAGATGGAGAAATCCGTTACGCACACCGGGAAGATGTTGTTTCCCGGTAGTGTGGGACTCCCCCGAAGGGTTTACCCACTAAAACTCCATCTGTATTGTGCCATGAGAATGCATACAGCACACTTTATTCGCTGATAATTCGCTGATCGCAAGCAGTATATAGGTTACGTAAACGACCCTCAGCCAGGCGTGGTCCAAAAATTGTATCCGTGGACCGCAATGTGCGTTCGAAATGTCGATGTTCATGTGTTCTGCAGTTCACACGTTTACGCGCAATTAGCTGCCTTCTTCATCGACCCAGGAGCCAAGTGATCCACCGTTCAGGGTAATCATATAATATTGTATTTCGTTCATTGGTCTAAATACTCGGTTCAAAAGAAGCCGAGATTCCGACGCAACTCCGCGAAGGAGAGGCGGGTTAGTCGCCGCGTCGCAACAGATTTCTTATGTCCGTTATATGCGACGATTGATCGATGACACAATATTGTGTCCCGGATGTTTGTTCGTCGGATCGTGGGGGGACACGTAAATGTGGAACATCCGCACACGTTGATCCGACGATGGGGCGCAAAGGACGTTTAATGAAAAATCAACCTCGAGGAGTTCGTCGCAGCACGAAGAAAACGACGGGGATTGCCCCGATAACTGGATTCATTGTGTTTAATTTAAGACCTCCCTGTAACCAAATGGCAAAACGCTTGCAAGCAGGTCCGTCTCCCAACCGTCACCAGTTTCTCCCATTCTTTTCACCTCTCTCACGCTCGTTATTCCCGGTGTTGTTCGTTCAGGTGAGAATCGATAGGAACCGGTGATCCCGTGTTAATAAGCCTGGGTACAACATTCCAGAAGCGGTCTTTCGTCCCATCGATTCGTTGCGAGTAAAATTGTTCGATCTCGCAACGACGTGGGTGTCCGACTCACGACAACGGAGGGTGGTGCCCCTTAACGGCAACCGACGCAACACAGTGAGCGTGGTCCCTCTCTGAACGAAATAAATAAATAAATACTACTTAAACGGATGGGCACTACTCTACTCGATATAACCCACCGTTTCCCCGTTCGGGTGGCATTACAAAGTAATGTTTTGATAGGATCGAAAAAATTTTCGTAGCGGCCCGACAAACGTGCCTCGACGCGGTCCATTTCATCCCATCGATTCGTTGCGAGTAAAATTGTTCAATCTCGCAACGACGTGGGTGTCAAGACTCTCGACAACGAGGGTAACGCTGCTGGCGTACCAAATGATTCGTCCTCTCCGAACGAGTACTACGGTCAGGGTCGAATGTAAACAGAGTTTACACAACGGACACAAAAATCTGTGCGGCTTTGCATTTCATTGTGGTTCCAGGTTACCCGACGATGATCCCCCGTATGCAAACTCACAGTGTGAGATCCATCCGTTTTGGACACGTATATATCCTCGGGCGCAACCGCTCAGGAGGTAATTATTGTTGTTCCCACGATAGGTATGAAGCTTCACGCCGTGACGCCTTTATGCTTCCTGCGGTTTCATTGTTCGATCCCAACAAGGTAGCAATCCATTTCTTCTCTCTCCTTCGCCTCCCGTATAGAATATATACTGGAAAATATGCACTCGCCAAACCGGATCTCGTTGAGCAACATTGCCATGTCTCTCTGACACGGGGAATTTTGACATATTTATTATCATTCATTCTTTGTATTATTTATGAGCGTGGGGTGTGCCGTTTCGTGTGTTTCTTTATATTACATTTATAATATATGGTCGCTGCTATTCTCATATGTATGTACCAAGGATGTGTGACATTCATTTATATATGCGTGGACGTGGTACGGTATTACACATTTATTTATGTTATTTGGATGCCGATTCGTTATTCTATACTGTGTATATCGTGAACATCATATTATATAAAGAGAAAAGTAAGGTGACGTGTCTTCTGTTACGACCTCACGCAAGCGCCCCTTTTCTTTTAAATATGTGTGACTTTCGTTTGATTTGAACTTTTGCTTATAAATAGACAGCAGATGCAATATATATATATATATATTGTTTAAAAAATTAGATTAAAAAGAGTAAAAGAAGAATAAGATACGAGATAATCTGGTATCTAGGAAAGATGGTACTCTTTATTTTCTATTAGGTTCGACCGGTATGTAGAAAAGGTTAATGGTAATAAATAGTAGACAGTAATGTATTTTAAAAGATAAATTTATTTTGTTCTAATACGCTTGGAGTGGAGGGAATTAGCCTTCGTGTTGGAAGTGGATTAGCTTCTCCTCGTGTTTTCTGCCGGAGCCGTAGATCGTGTTGGCGTTCTGCAAATTAGAAATCAGGCTGGGCTCCCCGGTTTAAAAACGTTGCATCTCTGATGATAGATACTGGTGCAGAAACAAATATAATTAAAATCAGCATTCTACATGAAGACGCATTGGTGGATACAGCCGAAAAAATTAAAATCACGGGTATTGCAGAAGGATTCGTTTATACTTTAGGCACAATTGATGTCGATTTGCACGAATCAAATATAAAATTCCATATAGTCAGCGACTCGATTCCTATATCTACCGACGGTATCCTAGGAGCGACCTTCTTTCAGGAAGGTGCCGATATCAAATACTCTCGCCGCGAAATAATGTGGAAGGGAATAACCATCCCCTTCGCTAACCAAAGCGTCTGCACGCTGGAGCCACGTTCGGTCGCTTGCATTGCGGTCAATGCTAGTGGACCTGCCGTCGGGTATCTGCGACGGCACGAAAGTCAAGCAGGCCTCACAATTTCCGACTCGCTCGTGAGAAACACAAATGGAAAAATCTTCGTGCAATGCGTTAATTCAAATTCCGAATGGGTGGTATTCCTCATCCCTTGCGTCGAAATCCGGGAAATAGAAGACATACAAGCTCCTTCGAATACTACACCGTGTCTCGATACTAATTCAATCTCACCGGCCGCCGATCAACTCAAAATTGCCGTATTGGGTGAATCGAACGACCGCGTTCTTGCCAATCCGATCTGTACGACTAAAACACAAATAAAAATATCTTCTATTTCCGAGACACGGCAACGCGATAAATCCATCGAGGAATTGGTCGACCTACAAGACCTCAATGAAGAAGAGCGTAAGCACGTTCAAGATTTAATTAATCAATATTCAGATGTCTTCTACCTCCCGGGCGATAACCTAGGGAAGACCACCCTAGTAGAACACCGACTTCCCACTACGGATGATCGTCCGGTATGCGTAAAGCAATATAGATATCCTCCCTGCCACAAGACAGAAATCGAGAAGCAGGTAAAACAGTTACTAGAAAACGATATTGTGTGTCCGTCTACGTCTCCGTACAATAGCCCGCTTTGGGTAGTCCCAAAAAATCCGATATAGAAGGACAAAAGAAGTGGCGTTTAGTCATCGATTTCCGCACTCTGAACGAAAAATCCGTAGGGAACGCATATCCATTGCCAAATGTAGCAGACATACTCGACCAGCTGGGCAACGCGAAGTATTTCAGCATCTTCGATTTGGCCAGCGGGTTTCACCAAATAGGTATACACGAAGCCGACGCGGGCAAAACTGCCTTTTCGACGCCACAGGGACATTATCAATTCAATAGAATGCCTTTTGGACTTAGGAATGCCCCCACTACCTTCCAAAGACTTATGGATAATATCTTACGCAGAATGGGTGCACTTGTCTACGTCGATGATATAATAATTTATGCTCGCTCCTTGGAAGAACGCCGAACCAAATTCACTAAATTAGCTAACAAATGGAGGGAGGCGAATCTACAGTTGCAACCTTCGAAGTGCTGTTTCCTTCGAAAAGAAGTTGCCTACGTAGGGCATATTATTAGCGAGGACGACCTTAAGCCTTGCCCAAAGAACATCGTCGCATTAAAGCAATATCCAGTTCCTAGATCAACCAAACAAGTGCGAGAATTCTTAGGTTTAGCCGGTTATTACCGTCGATTCATCAATGATTTCTCTAGAATCGCGAGCCCCTTATCGAACTTAACGAAGAAATCGGAGAAGTTCGCTTGGGGAAAATCACAGCAGGCCGCGTTCACAACGCTTCGCGAGGCGTTATGTAAAGAACCCGTGTTACAATATCCCAACTTTACAAAGGATTTCAATGTTACAACTGATGCCTCCGAGTATGCCATCGGAGCCATTCTCGGCCAAGGAGAAATAGGAGCCGATAGACCCATTGCATACGCGTCTAGACTCTTGCATGGCGCGGAACTAAATTATTCAATGATTGAAAAGGAGTGCCTTGCAATCGTTTTTGCCACGAACTACTTCAGGCCATACTTATACGGAAAACAATTTAATTTAATCACAAACCATCGACCTTTAGTCTGGGTTAATTCGGTAAAGGACCCGACGTCCAGACTATTGCGTTGGAGACTGAAGCTTGCCGAATACGAATACAGTGTAATTTACAAACCCGGGAAATACAGCACGAATGCGGACGCGTTATCGAGAAATCCTCCTGAAATCACAGTTCTTCCCGTAACATCCTCAGACTCATCCGATGAACCCCTTTTCTCGAGACCAACACCACGCATCCCAGATCCACTCCAAGTACCCGACAAACCAAACCACCCACCCGGCGCGATGCATCAGCAACCCTCCACGTCCAACGAAACGCCAACTACTACCATTCCTCAAGAAATATCAAACACTGTACCCCGACATCAAACCCTAATATCTATTCGTGAACGGACGATACAAAGACCAGACAACCTCGTCATTTTCCTTGCCGCGGACGGACAACTCGTTGATCCCGCAGGCAGAGATTTAGCCTTAGCCAGTTTTGCAAGATCCAATGATAGGCAAACCCAAAGTAACGAACTTCGAAAACATCACCCCATTCGCTTAATCATCAAACCTAGCTTCGCACATTCACTTGACGAAACCGATTTGAATCAAGCTTTAGAATCACTTATAGACGTTACGCTGGAACTAGACTTAAAGACACTAAGAATATCCCAACAGGCCATAGACCACATGCCTTGGAATGCTATTAGATCGAGATTGCTAAAATTGTTCGAAGATACACAGGTCAAAATTTTTACGTGTACCAATCAAATAATAATACTGCCGACGGACGAACACAATGACATTATCACTGAATACCATTCATCAGCATTCGCAGGACATAAGGGAATTACAAAGACACTAAAACGCATCAAAGAAAAATATTTCTGGCCAGCCATTAAAGAAGATGTACAAAAATTTGTGAACAACTGCGAATCATGCCAAAAATTAAAACTCCATAAAAACCTCCACAGGAGCTACCGTGTCAATCTGGGAGTGCAAGCTCTCCAGGTCTCCCTCAGTGAGGACAGGACCTTTCTAACATCCCTTCTGGCTGTGCAGGTCAGCGCCCGAGCTGGGGTGACGCAGCTCACCCGCCGAGGCGATCCTGCACCTCTAGCCTGCGATGTAGCCTATACTACTGCCCCCGCGAGACCAACCCTAGGTCGACGACGGAGGGAGAAACCCCCCTCCGTGGGCTCACTTGTCAATCTCCGCGGTACCAGTGTTCGAAGTCGTACTGGTCATAATCGTCGTGGGGTTTCCCTACTACCCATTGAGACCCTTGCAAGTCTCGACCTGGTTTGGGCCAACTTGGAAGCGTGGGGACGTCACTCCCCAAGAACTATGTCGCCCGAGGACGACACTTCCCACCTATGCTCCTCTACACACCACACACACTTCACGCTCACATTCATCCTTCTCCTCAGAAACACATTTTTCGCATACGCACAGAAACAGTCATACGTTCCCTTGCTTTCTATCACACCACTCACATCCACACTACCATCCTCACGCACACATACACCACAGGCACTCAGGTCCCGGAGGTCCTCATACAGCTCACATTCGCCTAACACATGCTTCCAGTCCTCACATTCCGCACCACATCTACACTGTTCGCTATTACTCAAACTACGCTTAAAAAGAAACCCATTCATACTGCCGTGTCCTGTCATCAAATAACATGCATACACACTAGGATTAAAACAGTTATTCTTTTCTGCAAACTTCACATCCTTCACATACTCATATGTCACGCGTCCTTTTCACTTTCATCCCACCTTCTCTGCCACTCACCATACACTCTCTCATTAATTGCATTCACGCTCTCACTCAACGACCTTTCACTCTGATGCTCATAATTCACACACCCTCCCATACCCGTATTCACACCATTTTTCATCCTCCATATCGTCCCACGCCTCACACATTCAAGGTCCCAAGGTAGCTCGCCTATCAGTACTTGCATACTCTCAGTCGATACAGTTCTGCATACATTCACACACGCATAAAACGCTACCCTTTGACACCTATTCATCATATCCCTTGCATACCCAGACTTCATTACATCACACCAAACACTCGCTCCATACATCACACATGCAACAAACAAACCCTTATAAATCACACGCATACTTTTCCTCCTCATACACCAGTCACGCTTCAACACTCTCCTCATTTGCCCCAGTACATTCATAATTTTCTTCCTCAGCCATTCCAAATGTACCTTAAACTGCACTCTCTCACTCATCCATAGTCCTAGATATTTCATCTCTCGACATACTTTACTAAGTTTCCATTCATTCGCACACACGGACGCCGACTCGCGGCTACACTCCCTTTCATTAACATACACACTGTCTTGCTTTCGGACACACGAACACCTACATTCTCACCTCAATCACATACAACAGACATCCACTGTATTCCCTTTCGCTCTACTTCCACTCGGTTCTGCCTGTCAACAAGCAACAACAAATCATCCGCATACGCAACACATTTACATTCACACTCAGTCAGTCGCCATAGGAGCCCATCCATCATCAAGTTTCAGATGAACGGACCACAGATGGTCCCCTACGGACATCCACGCTCTACGTTCTTCCACACTGTGCCATTCACCCCACTCATGCACGCAGTGCGCCCCTGGAAGTAACTTCTCGACAGGGGCATCTCTTCACACCCAATCTCATTCAACCTCTCAATCACCCGCAACCATTCGTAGTTATCAAACGCTCCTTTGAAATCAACAAACATACCCAATACATACTTACTCTCGCTCTCATTCACATACTCTCTCACCCTTTGCCATGCACTCTCCGTCGAACGGCCCCCGCGAAAGCCGTGCTCTGCATCATTCATTCTACCTTCCGCTCTACGCTCAATCCTTTCAACCATCATTCGTTCAAGACATTTACCCAGCACAGACAACAAACTAATCAGGCAGTACGACGCGGGGTCCGAACGCAGTTTATCGGGAGCCTTTGGCAAAACAACCACTCTAGCCATTTTCCATTCCGCTGGTAAACAGCCCTCACGCAAACACATATCAGACACAGTCAACAGCCATCCCGGAATTGCTCACCAAATCGCTCTTAGCATTTCCGCAGTCACACCATCCATGCCACGTTCCTTCCCTCTCCTATCCTAGGCTACTGCCTTTACAATCTCTTCCCATTCAAAATTCCTTTCAACAACACTCGCTGCATCACTCAGCCTCGTAACAACACTCATACTTGTGGCCGGGAAGAAGCAGTCCATCAAAATCTCACTGCAATCAAGCCACGTGGAATATTTTCTACTATCAACATTCAATGCACTTAGTCTGTCCCTCACATCCTTTCCTCGACACATCCTGTACACCGGACCCTACGGATCCAGGTTTGACGATTCACTCACAAACTGCCTCCAGTCATTTTCCTTCACTCTCCACATCTCACGTTTATATTCATTAAGCCGCCTCTTATACTCAGCCTTTCTTTCATTAACATCCACGCATTCTCTCTTTCTCGCATTCTGCCATAACTTTCGGCACTTTCGCACATTACCTTTCATAATTCCCAATGCTCTCGTCCACCATGCAACCTTCCTATCACGCCGCGGCTTACTTACTTTCATCCATTTGTCGCTCGCAACCCGAATCCATTGAGAGACGCATCTCAGCACTCCTTCCACGCTTGTCTCATTCATTGCATCCACACTTTGCAACTTTGTCAGTTCTTGCAACTCATTCATATACCCTTCCCAGTCCACACCCTTACATATCCATATATTACTTTCGACCAACACACTCGACGCACTCACTCCGTAAGTCATACGCACAAGGATCATACTATGATCACTTATGGCCAGACAAGCTTCACTTCCCATTCATACTGTAGGGGTGTACGTCTGGTAATAATTAAATAATAGTACAGGAACATAATAGCACTTTATTTTATACCGGCCACGACCGTTCCCCTACGTTCGCTAATGAAGACTGCCTTGCAACCGTTACACCCGCCACGGCATCGAGGAAGCAGGATCTGGGACAATTGCCGATTCCTTCTTTTCGGCACCGTGTGATGTTTTCGGCGCTACGCTTCCCTTTCGGTACTGCACTATCTTTTCGGTGCCGCACTGTCCTTTCGGCACCACACTGTCTTTGCGGTGCCGCATCAAAGAACGCCTACAATACCGACACCCAGCAGGAACTCCATTCACCAGAGTGACATCAATATCACTCTGCCCTCTCAGACCCGAGAAAGTATAAGACTCACTCGGCTCATTCAGCGCAATCATCTCATTCGCAAAAATCCATTCTTCCAAAATTCCACCACGCATCTCATTCTCACGACTGCGACCTCCATCCTTGCTGAACCACAAGGGGGATGCATTTACAACCATACCGATCAATACACGCTTCCCACTCAAGCACTCACACACTCTGTCCATGTACCTCAGGCACGGTTCGATATGCTTACCGTATCTACAGTACATGGACACCACATACAACTCACCGAAGTCTCCCTTCATCCACACACACATACACACACCATATTCATCAGTACATTCACTCACACACATCGCTTCAACAGTTGGATCGTTAATCACAACTGCTGCCCTAGCAGGAGCATTTTCGCACACAACCAATCGCCATCCAGCCGGTAAACCACTCACGCATCCTTCTGTCACATACAACTCCTGCAAGAGGGCTACAGACACACCGCGCTCACACATCACACTACCCAAATCACACATAACCGCATACGCCTTCTGACAAATATACTGCAATACATTCATACTCCTTTCAATCATCGGATATCCTCGCCATCTCACGCTCTAATATTGTCACATAATCCGGACACTCGACGGACAGAACCGAGTGGTCCGACTTCCTCCCTTTCAATTCATAGTTTCGGCATACACTCTCTTTTTTGCACTGTTGTTTCAAGTGCCCACTCTCACAGCATTTAGAACACAGTCTCTCTTTCATACTACACTCTCTCATCATGTGCCCAAAAGCAAGACACTTAAAACACCTTAGGACGTTCACAAAATCTCTCACTCCACATGACCTCCAATTTACATACACTCGTCCTTCACTCATTGAGACATTACGCATACTTTTCGTCACTTCCAAAATCACATTACCCAAATCCGCTCCTTTCTTGTTCATTCTACTTACGATACGCATCCTCTCTTTGAATTCACTCACACTCGCACATGCACTCTTCTCATTCTTCTGATATAATTCATTTATAAAGCACTCGTTCGTCATTTCGTTCGGAATATCATACACCACTAACTTGGACCTATCTTCTTAGGTGGCTCAACTTTGAGACCCAAGGTATCAAAGGTCTTATACTCGCTAAGCATTTTCATCTCCTTCTCGCTGGCGGCCTCAATAGCGAGGCTGCCACTTCTCGTCTTTCGTACCGCTTTTATGCGCACATTCAAACTTCCACTCACATTTTCCAACACCTTATCTTTCACCTGCTCACTGGTCATTTTCGCACGTTCATCCATAGATTTCACTACCACAGCATACACATTCTTCTTTTCACTCACACGCGGAGCACGCTAACCATCACTCACACTCACACTCTTCGCAGCACCTTTAGCTGCAACACTAGCGAAGGATACGGCCTGCTGAGTTATCATACCCTGCCTCACACGCTTCTCGCACTCATCCAGCCTTCCTTGTAGCCTCTCATTCTTCGCAATCATCCTCATCATTTGCTCTTCATATTCACTCATGCAATTCAAAATAAATTCACTCGCAGCTTTCGATACACGATTCCCATCTGTAAACACTAACTTTCTCATTCTCGTACCAATCATACGTATCGCACTCAACTCTTCAAACTCATCCATACTCACATTCTCACGGGCACTCGTTCGCTTCAGCCTCTTTGCTGGACTCACACTCCTCGAGGCTATACTGGCGCCGCGACCGCTGGAGGACGTCGCCGTACTTTTTCCTTCTACGTCCATGGCCGTATCTGCCACACCCGTCTTACTGTTAACCCCCCCCCCCCTAAGTCCCCAAGTTTGACAAATTTCTCCATATGGTTCCCACGCGACGGGACGAACTAAACGTCACTTCCCGGGTGACGCCCTTTCCGGGCAGAAGGCTCTACTCTCAAGGGGTCGCCAGGTGCCCTGAGGAGGTCGCTCGCAGGCTGGTGCAACCACCAGCCACCCCCCCCCCGTGCGTCTGATGACGAGGTTGTACCCCAAGGCCACGCACCACAGACCTGAGGATTAAGGGATTTTTTATAAAGGTTGTTATCCTCACGGTCCGGCCGGTTAACGCAAGACCCTCGTTCCTGCGAAACATGACCACAGGATTGCGGTGTGATCTTGACTCGGGTACCTCGGGGTCGTTAAGCCCGTACTACGGACAACCAAGGTCAACCGCAACCCTTGAGGGGAGTACATAGGGACAGAGGGAATCTCGTTAATCCATTCATGTGCGTCGCTAATTAGATGACGAGGCATTTGGCTATTTTTTTTTTTTTTTTTAGGCAGCAGGGGAAATGCGTTTAGGCACACCCGCGGATAGACGGCGGGAAGTGTGGGACTCACGTTATTCGTACTACCCACTAAAATCCCTCCTCCGTCTTATGCCTACTTATCAGGAGGCCGCACCGTAATATCCCCCTTACCGGGTGCTTAGCCGACGCCAGCCCGGTCAAACCGCATAGTTGTTCGGCGGTTAGAGATGTTAAAGGCAGCTACTCCACCTATTAGCACACGCGACGATACCACTTTGATGTCCCTCTTGCTCATCAATCGAGCGTCCACTAACGTCTTTACTGACTTCGCGCTCCATAGCCTCCTCCACGACAGTGTAGCAGAGAAAAGCCCAACCTCCTCCGTGCCGCTGCTAGAAGCAACTGCCCGTCGGAAGCTGGCGTTGTCAGAGTAGTACCGAACCTTATGTTTGTGCGCAAGATCCAGCACCGTCTGTTCACTGACTACCTGTGCATCGAGGACCATGCATCTACCGTCTTTGATCGCGAGTAAGTCTGGTTTTCTCACTCCCTCATCTGTTCGAAAGTTCGGCTCGCGTGATATCCGGAAGCCCTTCTGCTCTAAAGCCCGAGCCAGGTACGCCACTACCGCATCATGCCGCTTAATACGAACATCATGCGTGCGGTGACAACCCTGGAGTACGTGGTTGAGCGTTTCCGGGATCCCGCAAACCAGCCCTGAAGAGCCTATCCCATCTTCGTTCCTGTGATGTTCGGATCTTCGTAGGTAGGGCATTAATCCGCAACTTGCAGGATTGGACAAAGTCCCTTCCCGACAAGAAGCGGGTGCCCTCCGCTATCCATCGATTCTGCCCCGGGACCCTCTTCGACTCTTTCAGCGCTCCGCCGTCGACACTACCACGAAGAGCTTTCACTCACCGGAGCGCCTCCTTCACCGGAGTGTCCACGACCTCACCGTGATCCAAGAGACGCTGGCGCGTTTTCTCGATCTCGAGCCGAAGATAATCCCCAGGCCGAGCGGTGGCAGCATCCGAAGAGAGGGATAGTCCGTTGAGGCGGTTAAGCCTAATGCGTGGTATGCTCCACCGTGGTGAAGACGGACCAAGCCCTCCCGACTCGATGGTAGAATGGAAATAGGCCTTCGGTGTATGGGCCGACAGACCTAGCCACTTTCTCGCCGCTGCTCTCACGTCCCTGTCGCAACGATTGAGTGCATCCAGCCTCACAGAAACTAACGATGCCGAATAATATAAGCTCGGCAACAGATATATCCGCAAAGCGAACAGTCTCTGCAGCGGCTTGAGGGGGGCAATAGAGATTTTGTTAATTCGAGCGACCATATCGACTGCCGGGTAGGAACGCTGACGTCCTTCTGGAGTAAATGGTATTTTAGGATGTTAGGATCTTTAATTGGGTATTGAAAGAGATATTAACGTCTGTAAACTATTTATTAATACTCAAACAAACACGCAGAAAGATAACATTAAATTATACAAAAAAGTCGCGAGAAGTGCAGAAGTGCCTGTATTGGCGGTTAGCTGCTAACTGCTTTTTTAGGCGTCCGCATTTCGGTTCACGCCGAAACGGGACGCTACGACAACCTTCCAGAAAAACTGGGAAAGAGGAGCCAGGGAAAATCCCTGGGACCATTCCGTTACGCCGGCCCGATGATTTCGCTCAGTGCCGGCAATAATGGTCAGTACGCCTATTTTCTCTATCCAGGTACAGGGACCTTTATACGTACCCTACACTACCCCCTTACCAGTGATAACGCCACAGTAAAATAAAAAAAATCATCATTGATGGTCACATAGGAATTATATAAAATTCTCCTAAGTATTATATTATATTAAAATGGCCTAAATCACTAGAATATGAGCAATGCTTATATTAAAAGGTTATATATATAAGACTTACGCTACAAATTATAATATATGGAAACTATAGTGAATAAAACTACGTAATGTTTACTATAAACTATGCTACTTATTCTATGTTCTATTTAAAAACCGGCTTGCAGTCGATCCGGAAATCGAACTTGCCTGCCTGTTTTCGTTTGAAATTTGTCCTTCCTTGGGATGCTTCTTGAATTGTCAGTCATGGTATCTTTTACAATTTTACCACTGACTATTGTTTTTGCAGGTATACGAGTATCCATTGAACGTTGATTCTTGTCGCCAGCTACAATAAATGCTGGTTTCAAGCGATCAATGGATACCGTAATGTCTTTACCGTTTACATCGATTTTAAAATTTTTGTCTCCTCGCTGTATCACTTTAAATGGACCATCATAAGGCGGCTGTAGAGGACCTCTTACAGCATCATGGCGCAGAAAAACATAAGGAGAAGTTCTTAACTCTTTAAATACAAAAATTTTTTTCTGTCCATGATGTGCAGCAGATCTGGGTTTTAAATTTTGTATATGCTTCCGGAACTCGTTAACAAAGTTTGTATTAATGTCAACTCCCTTTGATACAAAAAATTCCCCTGGCAAACGAATGCTACTACCAAAAACTAATTCTGCTGCGCTCGCCTGTAAGTCGTCCTTGAGGGCTGTACGAATTCCCAGTAAAATAACGGGTAACGCATCTACCCAATTGATTGTTTCATGGCACTTTATGGCTGCTTTCAGTTGGCGGTGAAAACGTTCCACCATGCCATTTGCCTGCGGATGATAGGACGTTGTCCTCAAATGCGCCGTGCCAATGAGATTCATCATTTCTTTGAATAATTTTGATTCGAATTGGCGTCCCTGATCTGTTGTAACTCTCAAGGGTATACCGTAACGCGAAATCCAGGTATTAACAAACGCCTTCGCGACCGTTTCGGCGTCAATCTCCGTTATGGGAACGGCCTCCGGCCAACGAGAAAACCGATCAACAAAGGTTAAACAATATTTATACCCTTGCGAAATAGGCAATGGTCCCACAATATCTACATGTACGTGCTCAAATCTCCCGTCTGGATTGGTAAACTTCCCGACAGGGCTTGCTACATGCCTGGTAATCTTTGCGCGCTGGCAAGAAATGCAGCATCGTGCCCAATGTCGGCAGTCTTTATTCATCGATGGCCAGACGAAACGCTTGGTTATTAATTTTTGCGTTGCTCGAATACCAGGATGCGACAAGCCATGCAACAAGTTATTTGGGCACGTACGGCCTTACGCAATTGCTCGATGTATCGCAATATAACGTAACGCCAAATTCTGGAAAATGCACCTTTTTTAAATTAAGTGATGTTGATTCCCGCACTTTTTTAAATTCGGAATCTGCTTTCTGTGCATTTTTCAAGGCTTTGTAATCCGGCGCTTTTAAAATTGCTTCAATCCGTGATAACGTGTCGGCTACACTATTTTCGATGCCCCTAATATACCGAATGTCGGTGGAAAATTGCCCTATGTAGTCTAAATACCTAAATTGCCGTGGAGAACACTTATCTAAATTCTGATTAAATGCAAAAGTTAATGGTTTGTGATCAGTATAAATAGTGAAATTACGACCTTCTACATAATGTTTAAAATGCTTTATTGCTAAGTATATCGCTAATAATTCCCTATCGTAAGCACTATACTTCCGTTGGGCAGACGAGAGAGCTTTGGTAAAAAATGATAAAGGTTGCCACTCCTTATTTACTACCTGCTGTAGGACAGCACCGATCGCATAGTCGGATGCGTCAACGGTAATATTTATAGGCGCACCTGGGACCGGGTGTGTAAGTAACGTGGCCTTTCCTAATTTCAATTTTATATTATCGAAAGCTTTCTTCGCTTCGGTATTCCATAAAACAGGAGAATTACTTTTTTTAGGACCTTTAAGCAAATCATTAAAAGGTTGTATCACACGAGCGGCCGCAGGTATGAAACGTCGATAGAAGTTTATCATACCTAGGAACCGTCGTAGCTGCTTAATTGTTTCGGGCATCGAAAATTTTGTTATTGCCGTGACACGTTCTTCTACGGGTTTTATTCCCTGGCTATTTACGGTATACCCGAGAAATTCAACTTCACGAACGCCAAAAATGCATTTTTCTACGTTTATTACCACCCCATATTGGTTTAGTCTTTCAAATAACGCTTTGAGGTGCTCAATATGCTCGTTTTCATTTACGGAAGCTATGAAAAAATTGTCAATGTATGCATAAACGAAATTCAAGCCACGCGTCATTTCGTCAACTAATCGTTGACACGTTTGGCTTGAATTGCGCAATCCGAAGGGCGTAAATATGAATTCGAATAAACCAAATGGAGTGGTTATAGCCGTTTTTTCAATATCCGCAGGAGCTACAGGGATCTGATGATAGGCCCTGACTAAATCAATTTTAGAGAAGATGCGTTTACCGTGTAAATTACTGGCAAAATCTTCTAAGTGCGGCGGTGAATACCTGTCGGGGACGGTGCGGGCGTTGAGCGCACGGTAGTCCCCACACGGACGTATGCCCCCATCCTTTTTTGGGACGATATGCAGCGGCGAGGCCCATGGACTCTTGGACGGACGAATAATACCCTTACGTAAGAGCAGGTCAATTTCGGCCTTCGCAGCTTGGTGCCGATCCGGGGCAAGCCGTCGCGGCTTGCTGTACGTAGGCGGTCCGGGCGTCGTCTTGATGTGGTGCTGAACTTTATGTTTTATTGCTTCAGGGTTGAAAACAGTTTGCTTCGTTAAATTGGGGTACTCGGCGAGCAACCGACGATACACCGAATTGCCTACTTTTTCACTTTTTATAGCAGATGTGATATTTCCTTTAACAGGACTCCCGAGTGTGGAAATTCCCGTATTGGCGTCGATAAGTCGCTTATTGCGTGGATCGACGAGCAAATTAAAAAATGACAGAAAATCCATGCCAATTATCGGTTTATCCACATCTGCTATAATGAATTGCCATGAAAATTCGCGTTGTAGGCCGAAGTCCAATTTTACGGTCTTTTTTCCATACGTCGAAATGACCGACCCGTTCGCCGCAAATAATTCAAATTCGCACTTACGCGCACTTTGTCCGATACGCGAACGGGGATACGCACAAACATCAGCACCAGTGTCTATCAAGAATCGCGCTTTAGTCCATTTATCGGATATGAATATACGGCCGGACGTAGGACCGTCGAATTTAGCCGCACTTGTAGACGGCGGTCCTAGTCGTTTCCCGTTTTCCACTCACACGGAGCAATACACCGACTCGCTTTTTCTGCGAATTTAAAATGGTACCAGCACAGTTTGTTCTTTGAACGCTTCACATCACTACCGTTGGCTTGCTGACGATTTCCACTTTTTCCGCGATACTTTGAATTTTGCGATTTACTGCGCTCGCGCAAATGAAATTGTTCTCGCGGCCGACGTTGGGTTTCTAACAACGCACTCATTTGTTTGCGCATCTCCGCCATTTCTTTGCGCAACTCTTCCATATCGCTAGAGCTGCTGGAAGTCGCGGCAATTCGTCCTCTCTCTGGAATTTCATGGATCCGGTCAGCTACCTCTGCTAATTTCACGCCTTCCGTAAGCGCGGTAGCAGCGAGAACCATCTGAGTTTTCTCCGGGAGCCGAGATTTCCACATCTGGATTATGCACTCTTCCGACATGTGCGATTCCGCTAGCTGCTTAAGGCGGCGCCAAAATTGGGAAGGTGTCCTGTCTCCAATTTCCTCGATCTCCATTAATTTCCGAATGCGCGTGCTTTGGGAATCAGATAGTCGTCGGATCAATTCTTTTTTCAAAAATTTGTATTTATCTTCCTCTGGCGGATTGGCCACTACGTCTTCAATTTCGTCCATAATTTTCCCGTCCAGGTGGGCGACAACGTATCCGTATTTAGTCCCGTCCTTCGTTATACGGCCGATTAAAAACTGCGCCTCTAATTGAATGAACCAGAGCGCTACCTTATTCGACCAAAACGGGGGAATACGCATCTGCGATGTGGCGATGTTGTAGACTTCTTCTTCGCTGCGGTTGTTATATACCACACGTTCACTCGCGTTGTACTGCATTTTTAATAAATCACTTTACACTTAAAATAAAAGTCAAAATGTCAATATTCAGCACAATTCACGAACAAAAAGATCAATTATCCTTTTTTTTTTATATCGGGGTCACCAGTTTAGGATGTTAGGATCTTTAATTGGGTATTGAAAGAGATATTAACGTCTGTAAACTATTTATTAATACTCAAACAAACACGCAGAAAGATAACATTAAATTATACAAAAAAGTCGCGAGAAGTGCAGAAGTGCCTGTATTGGCGGTTAGCTGCTAACTGCTTTTTTAGGCGTCCGCATTTCGGTTCACGCCGAAACGGGACGCTACGACAACCTTCCAGAAAAACTGGGAAAGAGGAGCCAGGGAAAATCCCTGGGACCATTCCGTTACGCCGGCCCGATGATTTCGCTCAGTGCCGGCAATAATGGTCAGTACGCCTATTTTCTCTATCCAGGTACAGGGACCTTTATACGTACCCTACAGTATTCCCAGGTACTTCCAGCTGTCCATCCGCTTCATCGGTACCAGCTTCTGTCCACCGAGGGTGAAGTTGCCTACATCCACAGTGGTCTTCTTTTGGTGTGGAACTGTGCCAATTGAGATGGTAAAAGACTTCCCGACATTAACGGACATGCCGCATGATGCCAGGAAGCCCTCCGTACAGTCGAGCAGTCGCTGAAGCCCCGTGGTCGTTGAGGCTGTGAGGATTAGGTCGTCAATAAAGGCAGAAGCCCCGATCTTCACACCGCCGATATCAGCTCCGATGCCATTGGGGAAATTCTTGAGAAGTCTGTCCAGTATCTTGTTAAAAATATCTGGAGACATGGGATCTCCCTGCCTCGCCCCATGCCTAAGATGGATAGCATGTGACTGCCACCCATCCGAGACGATGGTCGTGAGAGCAGCAGAGTTCACCGACTACATATACTCAACCATGGCCCCGAGACAGCCCCTCGCCTCTCAGGTTTGGTTTATCGAGCGGTGGGGAACGGTGTCAAACGCGTTCGCAACATCAACCTATACGACGAACGGCGGCTTATGGCGAGTGTGTGCATGTCGCAGAATCAATTCCAGCAAGAACATGTTTTCCGCACACCCGTCCGTTGAACGGATGGTCCTCCGTCTCTTATCCAGTCGAATTAGTTGACTCATCCGTATAGCTAACACTTTGTGGAAACCTAGCACATGGGTCGAAGTCACGGAAATGGGCCGATAATCCGATGGACTCGATGGCAGCGGAGTCTTCGGAATAAGCACCGTCCTGGTGTCCTTCAGGTGTAGGGGTAGACTGTGACACCACATTATGAGGATATAGATCCTTTCCAGAACTTCAGGAGGTTTTCTGTGAAGAATCCTCGCAGTAAGGCCGTCAGGACCCGGTGCTGCCTTCCTCTCCGGTAACGCCTTCCGTATCTCGGCCGGATTGAGAGGATCCCACGGAGAAGTGATTGTCTCCTCTCGCTCTGCCGGCGGTGAGCAACAAACGCGCGCATTCTTCATAATGGATTCCCAATAGGGAACCATAACCTCTTTCGAGAGTGTCTGGATCGCCACGGGCTATCCAGTGCGACATTAACACAACGGCCAGGATCCCTACGCCAGAGCTTTTGGGCTCTACCATAGTCAATCCTGCGCCGCTTGCGACGCGAATTTGGCACAGCCGGCGTCATCACAACGATGACGACGCACGGAATCCGTTTTCTATGGTTGTGGAAAAACTTCCACGAGATACACGGTCAGCTTCTCCAGTCTGTATTTCCGCTCGTCCAACCCAACCCGAGCGCAGATTTCATCAAGGCGTTTAGCCTTGAATCCATCGCACTCGAGCGGGGCGTGTCCGCGGAAATACTCCAGGAGGGTCCGATCGCATTGCTCATCCTCATCGGCGGTCCGCGTTGGCGCCGCCGCCGGGAGCTGGGATTCCTGCTTAATGCGGTCAACGTGCTGCGCAATGAGCGCTCGGTAGCCCTGACGCTTCCGAGTGCCCTTCACGGTTTCCAGCGTCCTGCCAGTTATGGAATCCATGATCCCCGGATTGATGAACCTGACACCCTTCATGGAAAGTTCCGCCTCGTGCCGCGCCAGCAAGGACACCTTCTCCTCACTCCAAGGCACCTTGACTCCCACGGTGCGGTTCGCGTCATCGTTCCAATCCGGGTGTGCAGACTTCAAGCCGACGCCACGGCCAATTTTACTCTTAAACGCCCTGGAACATCCAGGGTAGCTGCATACGAATTGGACCGGTTGGGGAGGGGGAGTTCCCGAACTCGGTCCCGGTTGTGGGGAATTAGTCGGTCGGGGGGTGTCAGTGGACACCTCCCCAGTGTTTGAAGTCATCCGAGGCTTATTATGTTTACTTTTCGGACCAACATAATCTCGGCCCGGAGGGGCTGGCAACTCCTAGGGTCCACTATCGCCGTGCGCTATTCAGCACCCTATGCTGACTATTCTCAGCATAAGGAGTTCGCAGCGGGACCTCGAGGAGGTAAGACGCACGACTTGGGACGGAGAGGATATGTAATGCGCGTTACGTTCCCAGCAACCGGATCTCCAGAGCTGGTCTCGGATAATAGACCGGCGAACTGGTCCGACACCTCAAACGACCGCCCCGAGAGAGTCATAGTTACTCCTGCCGTTTACACGCGTTTTCTGAATTTTTCACGTTGACATTTAGAGCACTGGGCAGAAATCACATTGCGTCAACACCCGCAAGGACCATCGCAATGCTTTGTTTTAATTAGGCAGTCGGATTCCCCTAGTCCGTGCCAGTTCTGAGCTGAGCGTTGAATGGCGACCGAAGAGAGCGACCACGACGGCAAGCCGCCACTGAAGCCTCGCAGCAAGGAAGATCCACGGGAGGCCAAGGCACGGGACCGAGCTCGGATCCCGGGGGCGATATGAATCGCTTCCTGTACAGCTTCGCCCAGGTCCGGCACGTCAGCCAAACCCGTTTCCCGACCAAGCCCGACACGCCCCGCTCCTCAGAGCCAATCCTTATTCCGAAGTTACGGATCCAATTTGCCGACTTCCCTTACCTACATTAATCTATCGACTAGAGGCTCTTTAGCTTGGAGACCTGCTGCGGATATGGGTAAGATCCGGCGCGACACCTCTACGTGGCCCTCTCCTGGATTTTCAAGGTCCGAAGGGAAGATGCGGACACCGTCGAAACTGCGGTGCTCTTCGCGTTACAAACTCTATCTCCCTGCTAGAGGTTTACAGGGAACTCGAACGCTTATACAGAAAAGAGAACTCTCCCCGCACCTGCCGACGGCGTCTCCAGGTCATGCTGGGTTATCTCGACGAGCACTCTTCTGAGGGCCCGGAATGGTATACGGTTCCGCTGTTGGGTTCCGGAATAGTAACCGGATTCCCTTTCGCCCGATGGGTGTGTGTGTGTACATAGTCTCGTTCGTTCGAATTTGCGTTTGTGCGTTTGCACGTATTATATATACATATACATATATATGTAGGGATATGGTTGTGTTAAGTGTAACTATCCCTCGTGATTGCTCCGGTAGGATTTTATTTTTCGCTCTCTCTCTCTATGTTCTCGCTGGTTGTTACAATGATATCACTCTGCTCGGTTTCTTTCTTCGCCGCGGTTTAAATACACGAATTATACACACATTCGCAGACACACGGACTCCGCGGTTATCGCCCTTTGCTACTCTCTTTCTCTCACACACACATTCTTTCTCTCTCACTCGCAGTCTCTCGGTCAATTACCTTTTCGCAATGTTTATCGCCTAAACCGTTTGACAAGGTGAGCTCGATGGCTCGATCGCTGTACGCGTCCTAAACAGCTGACGTACACAAGTTTTTGCCGTTTCTTCAAACGGCTACCGCTCGAAACGGTTTCTACTGTTTTGCATCCCTACACTCGGCCGTCCTGTCGTAATATCTGGCCTCAGATATTTTCTGTGATTTCCTTTGTTGTTAATTAAATCTCGGAACACTGCGTTTACAAATTTCTGAAATAGAGCTGGCGAATTGCACAAACCAAAAGGCACTTTTAAAAATTCATACTGTCCATCCGGAATGATAAATGACGTATATTTTCTATACTCTGGTTTTATAGGAACGTGAAAAAATCCATTTTTCAAATCAAGTGTACTGTAAATCTTCGCACCTTGCAATGCGTCTAACTGATCGTCTATTAATGGAAGCGGGTAGCGATCCTTAACAATTTTTCTATTTAATTGCCTATAATCGAAACACAATCGCGATGAACCATCCTTTTTCCGCACTAAGACAACCGGACTTGCGAAATCGGATAATGAAGGCTGAATAACCCCGTCGCGCAACCATTCCTGTATGTGCGTATTTACTTCTTTTCTTTCTAATACAGATAGACGTCTAGCTCGCTGCTATACAGGTTCCTCATCTTTGAGAATGATCGTCATTTCAATCCCTACGTCGCGTATTTTATTTGGTTCGTAGTTTTCTATCATGGACATTAAGCGATTTGTGATCTGAGTATCTTTTATGTGCGATATGTCTATTTGGTTTGTTTTTTCACACACATCTATTAGCAATACCTCGGGCAGGTCGCTTTCTGATAACTGAGCCTCGTTCAGCTGTCGAATCTCTACGTGCCCGTGCTTAATAATTAATTGTATGGTATTTAGAAAATCTATCCCTAACAGCAGGCTATGACGCATGAGTGAATCTGGCACGACGTGTGCCATAATGGGATATGCCGACCCGTCGATTTCGATAGTAGTTGAAAACCTTCCTAAAGTTTTATTCGACGCGGATCCTATACCGTCAAAGCAAACTTGTTTATGCTGTAAACGCGGCGCGCCTATTTTAGCATAAATATCTGCTCGCATTAGCGTTACGTCGCTCCCGGTATCAATAAGGGCGGTTATTTCTAAATTGTTGATCGTTATAATTTTGAGGTACTTCCCTTTCGCTATTGCCTCGACGAGATGGCTGTCTACCACGGCTGATGTCTTCTTTGGGCATCTGGAAGCGATGTGTCCAAATTCCCGACAGTGAAAACATTTTGCGCCTCTATCCTTCGCCGGGCACTCGGCTGCTCGGTGACCTCTTCCTCCGCAGTTGTGGCACCTCTCGACAATCTGCTGCTGTCCGTCGGTGGCTCGCAGCTTCTGCTTCTCCACGCATCCGCTGGCACCCATAGTTTTCTTTGCAATACGGCTAGTATCAGCTCCTGGCAGCACCACCTTCTCGAATGCAGCGAAAAGATCAGCTTTTGTCCTAAATCGTTCTATGCGGGCTTGGTTTCGCAAGGTTATGTCTGGAATTCCCTCAAGAAGGTATTCAATGATTTCGTCCTCATCAATAGGTACCCGATTCCCCAGAATTAGTTTTTGGTGATAGTAATCACTAAAGCGCTCCCCATACTTCCAACGTCTTTGCTCGAATTCCCTTTTTCTAGCAACCTTACTCGGGAGATGGTGGAACATTGTCCTCATTTCCCTTAATAAATTGTCTATGGCCATCGTAACGTATTCTGGCCTGGAATGAAACCACTCCATTGCCTTACCTCTTAGACGCGATCCTAATAGTACCATTGCCTCACAATCAGATAGTTGATGAGCGCTTCTTAGTAGTTGAAACTGCCGTTCCCAATGTTCGTACGGCCCCTCGCCGTCAAAATGACTCAGCAACTCGGCGATGACCGTCACACTGGTTCGCGGACGATGTGCTTCTTGGAACATCGACGCTCGTGTGATGTCGACGTGCTGCACTTCTTCCGTTGCTGGCCGAGTTGAATTTGCCCCCAAATTCAACTGCTGCAACCGTTGCATGATTGCGATTTCTCGCTGCGCCAGTTCCAGCTCCTTCTGCATCATATCCCGTTCGCGTCGCGCCATCTCCACCTCGCGCCGCATCTAGTCGGTTTTCTTTTCGTCTACCTCTGGATATTCCATCGCCGACGACTCCTGTATAACTTCAGGCGTATCCACTGCCGGTCCACCCGCTGGATCGACACTCAGGAGCCTGGAGATAAGCTCTATCTTTGGCCCCGCAGCAGGCTGTCCCAACTCTCGCAGCCTATCTTTTAATTGTTGAACCGTGAACTCGCTGTAGTGTTCCATACTCGCTCGCTTCTGCTCTAACTCCCAAAAATTATCCCACCGAGTTTGATTGTTCCTTTTTGGATCCCGGACGAGCCCCCAATTTGTAGGGATATGGTTGTGTTAAGTGTAACTATCCCTCGTGATTGCTCCGGTAGGATTTTATTTTTCGCTCTCTCTCTCTCTATGTTCTCGCTGGTTGTTACAATGATATCACACTGCTCGGTTTCTTTCTTCGCCGCGGTTTAAATACACGAATTATACACACATTCGCAGACACACGGACTCCGCGGTTATCGCCCTTTGCTACCCTCTCTCTCTCACACACACATTCTTTCTCTCTCACTCGCAGTCTCTCGGTCAATTACCTTTTGGCAATGTTTATCGCCTAAACCGTTTGACAAGGTGAGCTCGATGGCTCGATCGCTGTACGCGTCCTAAACAGCTGACGTACACAAGTTTTTGCCGTTTCTTCAAACGGCTACCGCTCGAAACGGTTTCTACTGTTTTGCATCCCTACATATATGTTAGGACACCTCATCTAAATATGATTTCTCATAGGGCTTAGGATCGACTGACTCGTGTGCAACGGCTGTTCACCCGAAACCCTTCTCGACATCAGTCCTCCAGGTTCTCGCTAGAGTATTTGCTACTACCACCAAGATCTGCATCGACGGCGGCTCCTGGCAGGTACACACTCAGACCCTTCTGCACATGCCGCCGCGACCCTCCAACTCATCAGGACTCCATGGAGTACGGTCCACATCCTCGAGCGGTCAAAGGACGCACGTCACTCCCCTCTTGCCGCTGACGGCGGAGTATAGGCGCGACGCTTCAGGGCTAGTTGCTTCGGCAGGTGAGTTGTTACACACTCCTTAGCGGATTCCGAATTCCATGGCCACCGTCCTGCTGTCTTAAGCAACCAACGCCTTTCATGGTATCCCATAAGCGTCGACTTAGGCGCCTTAACTCTGCGTTTGGTTCATCCCACAGTGCCAGTTCTGCTTACCAAAATTGGCCCACTGGGCACTCTGATCCATGATCTCGTGGCTCTATTGATCCAAGCAAGCCAGAGATCTCACCCATTTAAAGTTTGAGAATATGTTGAGGTCGTTTCGGCCCCAATGCCTCTAATCATTCGCTTTACCAGATGAGACTCGTCAGCGTTCGAAATGAGTGCCAGCTATCCTGAGGGAAACTTCGGAGGGAACCAGCTACTAGATGGTTCGATTAGTCTTTCGCCCCTATACCCAGTTCCGACGATCGATTTGCACGTCAGAATCGCTACGGACCTCCATCAGGTTTTCCCCTGACTTCGTCCTGACCAGGCATAGTTCACCATCTTTCGGGTCCCAACGTGTACGCTCTGGGTGCGCCTCTTCTCGTAATGAGAACGAGACGCCCCGGGAGTGCGGGGCACCATCGTAACGGTGCCCATCCTCCCTCGGTCGACGCTTAGTCCGACCTTCACACCGACGTCGTGCAGCCGGTCGGGCGACCGAGGGTCTGTCGCGTGCGCGCATGGCGACGAAACAGGCGCCCTCTCGGGCCGTAGACCGACACGCAACTGGTCGCGACGTTCTACTAGGGGAGAAGTGCACGACTACAGCACCGGAACATTCAAGCCGAAGGTGGTGTGCCCTCGCCGTGGAACCACGAAGGTCCATTCGGGGCATCGCGCACCGACGGGAGCCAGCGCCGTTGACGATGAATCTCCCCATTCGATCTTTTGGGTTTCTCAGGTTTACCCCTGAACGGTTTCACGTACTCTTGAACTCCCTCTTCAAAGTTCTTTTCAACTTTCCCTCACGGTACTTGTTCGCTATCGGTCTCGTGGTCGTATTTAGCCTTAGATGGAGTTTACCACCCACTTAGGGCTGCACTCTCAAGCAACCCGACTCTAAGGAGAGATCCTCCCGAAAACGCGTACCGGTCGCTACGGGCCTGGCACCCTCTATGGGTAAATGGCCCCATTCAAGATGGACTTGGACGTGGTTCGACGTCACGGGACAGACGGATCCTCCCAAACACTACATTTCCCAGCGGCAGAACCGCGGGATTCAGTGCTGGGCTCATTCCTGTTCGCTCGCCGCTACTAAGGAAATCCTTGTTAGTTTCTTTTCCTCCGCTTAGTAATATGCTTAAATTCAGCGGGTAATCTCGCCTACTCTGAGGTCGTCATATACGTGTATTTATTGTGTGCGTGTGCGTGTGCGTGTGCGTGTACGTATATGTTACATATACGACAACAACACAACCAACAACAACAACAAAAAAACCTGAGTTACGCACAGTTGAGAGTGGCGACAAAAAAAAGAAGTAAGAGAGAGAAGGTATAGTCGAAAGTCGAAAAAACATTTGTACAAGAAACATGGATTCTTAGTTTTATGCACCGCACCATAGTGCCAATTTATCGCAGGTTCGAATCAGAGAGAGACGCTCGCTGGACAACCGAAGAATTTCCCGGATTTTTGACGTCCGTCCTCTATTTAAAAAAAAAGCAATGCTTGGTATAAACTATTCTCCAGCGGTTCCTATATATATCGTTTCGCCCTTTATTCTCGATCGTCTCTCTGCGTACAAAATAAAAAAAAGAGCATCGAAACGGCGCACCGATCCTCCTCATAGTCATCCCGATTCTTTATTATTACCCTAGATCCTTCAGAACGAAAGACCAGGACGGGGTGAGTCAGAGGTGCGCAACACGGATCTCAAACTCTTTTCATGTGTATGAGAGAACGTAAAAGGGACAAAAAGCAGAACGCACGCAAGTGGAGATAGACAAGCTTCTTTTTCTCTTTCCAGGGACTGGACGACCGGCTTCTGGTTGCGCGGTCTCTCGCGATCGACAACGAAAATGGCATGGGGTGACCAACACAGCGTGGATGCTGCTGCTGCCAACTCCAGACCGTTATCGACGAGTCTCTGGTTTATTCGAACATAGCCGCGCCAAAGGGAAAAAGAGATTCTCTTCCCTGGGGCTCTTTTAACGAATAATCGTAACCCGTCGTCAATCGGGGTAAGAAAAACAAAATGGCATCGTACAATACACACGCACACCGGGTCTCTTGTACCTCTTCCTCTCTTTCCCATCTTATTTACGTCGCTCCTTCTCTTTCTGTGACTCTCAGTCGTTTCATTTCAAACGACGTCGGGCACGCGGGTATATGTAATTTTGGTGCCCCAAACGACTTGGCGACACCTCTCGGATCGAGCGAGTGGCGGATGCCGTGGGGATACTGTTTGTATTTAACACGGGTAAAAAAAAAAACAATAGAAATCTGACAAGTACGGACGAAGCGGTGCTTTAACAATGGGCGGTCGTCAAAGTAAGATCTTTAGAACAAAAATCGAACCGCCGACTCACGACGCCATTTCAGCACTCTCGCAGGTTCGCCCGAAAGGTTTCCCTCCGTGAATAAATACGTCCCACACACTCGGCGCCGCACGCGCACGCGCGTACGATCCGGGGGTCAAAGTCTTTTAAGGAGGCACACACCTCCGCGACGAACTTTCTCACGTCCCTGTCGCAACGATTGAGTGCATCCAGCCTCACAGAAACCAACGATGCCGAATAATATAAGCTCGGCAACAGATATATCCGCAAAGCGAACAGTCTCTGCTGCGGCTTGAGGGGGGCAATAGAGATTTTGTTAATTCGAGCGACCATATCGACTGCCGGGTAGGAACGCTGACGTCCTTCTGGAGTAAATGGTATTCCCAGGTACTTCCAGCTGTCCATTCGCTTCATCGCTACCAGCTTCTGTCCACCGAGGGTGAAATTGGTTAAAAACTTAACCCCCTGTCCCCAACTATATTTAATATCGTAATAGACAGACTAATTCGTCTAATACCAGGCGAAGTTGGAGTGGATGTGGATGGTGTTCACGTTAACGCATTTGCGTTTGCAGATGACCTCATGTTGGTGGCTTCCACTGAGATGGGATTACAACAGCTGTTGGATATTACGATGAACTATCTCGCTCAGTGCAGACTAGTCATCAACACGGACAAGTCCTTTACCGTGTCCATCAGAAACATACCGCACGACAAAAAGTCGGTAGTGGACTCTCGGACACGATTTTGCTGCAATGGGCGATTACTACCTGCCCTTAGTAAATCGGATGAATTCAGGTATTTAGGCGTTCCATTTACGCCGGAAGGCAGATCTCTTTGCAGACCTGAAGAGCGGCTCAAACAGATGATCCAAAAACTCACTAGAGCGCCTCTTAAACCACAACAGAGGCTCTTTGCGTTAAGAGTGATGATGCTGCCTAGGATCTACCACCTTTTGGTCCTGGGTTGCACCCATTTAAGTAGACTCAAGCACTTAGACACCGTGGTGCGTTTTGAGGTCAAACGATGGTTGGCGCTCCCGCATGATACTCCAAATGCTTATATACACGCAAGTGCGAAAGATGGAGGCCTTTCCATTCCATCATTGCGTTGGAGCATGGCACTCAATAGGCGAGTTAGACTCGAGGGCTTAAAAAGCAAGTGTCCCTCAGCCTGTCCTTACCTTGACCGAGAAATCGAAGCAACTGTAAAGAGGCTCAAGGATGGACAGGTGGATATTAACACCAACGTTGAGCTAGAACATAGATGGGCGACCCTGCTGTACGAGTCGGCTGATGGTATGGCCCTTAAAGACTCGAGGAAGATCCCACAACAGCATCAGTGGGTGATAAATGGTAACCGCTTCCTTTCTGGTCGCGACTTTATAAACGCCATTAAACTACGCATTAATGCACTGCCTACAAGATCAAGAACAGGCAGAGGTCGAAGAACTGACCGCCTTTGCGGAGCTGGCTGCAAGTATATTGAGACGCTAAATCATGTACTGCAAAACTGCCATAGAACACATGCAGCGCGTGTCCATAGACATAATTTCACAACAGCGGTAGGGCTCAGGAAGCCAGATCTAGTTGCTGCAAAGGGTGAAGAGGCGTTGGTCGTAGACGCGCAAGTGGTGAGCGAACAATCGAATCTCGCCACGGCGCACAAAGCAAAAATAGATTACTATCAACACCTCGAGAGTGCGATCAGTGAACGCTACAACGTCAACAAAGTAACGTTTACCTCCGCAACATTGTCATGCCGAGGAATATGTAGTAAACCCTCTGCTGAATGCCTCCTAGAAAAAGGAGTACTTAAGAAAACAGAATTGAAGATTATCTCCTCGAGGACTATCACCGGAGGACTCAACGCATTCTGGATTTTTAACAAGTCGACGTCTGTATCCCGAAGAACAGGAATTGGATAACGAAGCTAGCGATGTCGAACATAACTGTGCTGCCTGCAGTTACAGGCATAAGACGGAGGAGGGGTTTTAGTGGGTATGGCATGTAATGCTGAGTCCCACACTACCCAAACAACATCCTTGGGTGTGCGTAACTGCATTTCCCCTCCTACCTATAAAAAAAAAAAAAAA